>KZ106766.1:197066-264392 GCA_000504385.2 Exutisphaerella laricina CBS 326.52
GAGGAGGAGGAGGAGGAGGAGGAGGAGGAGGAATTGAAGAGATGACGAGGAGTACAGTGCGGTGTTGTGCTGTGTGACCAACCAATCCCTCTGAATCAAGGAAGACGCCCTGGACGCACCCAAAACTGGTATTACTGGAATCCAGTGTCTGCACTGTCCAGCTACCTACCTCACGTACCTAGTCTACAGCCCCCTACGTCATCGCGCTCCTCGCTCGTCCACGCACGGGGGTGTGGAGGCAAGAACGCGTCTGTGGTGTAGCACCTTCCTGTGTTGTTCTGCACCTGCCGGTTTGTAGGAGCTAACTAGTGGTAAAATGCTCCTGCTCACAAGTGCACTTGCCAAGCCGAATTTCCTCGTCTCATGCACCGGGTGTATCATGACTACGTGGCCCCGACGGCGATCAACATCTGAAATCTGAGATTTGAGATCTGAGAAGTAGATGCACCAACCACATGTGACATGAGTAGAGCATCCGCATCGTCCCCAAGCCGCGGCGTCAAGAGGGCACTTTCTGTTTCTGGAGAGAAGCAGTCGCAGTCGGCATCGACATCGGCAACGGCATCGGCATCGGCACGGCCTGTCTGGTCATCCCGGAGTCGGACTCGGAATCCGAATTGCTTCGAAACAGCCATGGGAAAGCACAGCAGCTTCATCAATTGTCGACTGTGCAAGAACGGCCGGCT
Organism: Exutisphaerella laricina CBS 326.52; assembly: GCA_000504385.2. NCBI lineage: Eukaryota > Fungi > Ascomycota > Dothideomycetes > Mycosphaerellales > Mycosphaerellaceae > Exutisphaerella > Exutisphaerella laricina. Next base: position 197,753 of record KZ106766.1, read on the forward strand.
AGTCCGCGAGAATCTCATCGTCTCTCACGTGACTGGCCAGTTCGTCGATGGCATTGGCTATGTTTCCACGGATGCAACGGACCTCAACGGCGGCATTATCGCCCCGGCGTTCATCGAACTGCAGACCAACGGCCTCCGCGCCTTCCACTTTACACAATTCGACGATCAGCTCAGCTACGCCAACAAGCTGAACGACGTGGCTCGCTATCTCCCCGGCACGGGTGTCTCCGCTTTCTATGTAACCATCCCGACCGTCCCGAGCGACGAGTTCAAGAAGATTCTTCCTCCGCTGCGCCCTCGGGAAGTCTCGCAAGGAGCCACCATTCTCGGTGCGCATGCCGAAGGACCATATCTCCATGCGAGCAAGAAAGGCGCTCACAACGAGAGCCTCTTCCAACCCACCACAACGTCTGTCGCCGACGTGTATGGACCAGCAGCAGAGTCCTCCGACATCATCAAGCTGGTCACAGTCGCCCCGGAGCTGGAAGGCAGCTCAGCCTTCATACAGGACCTGGCAGAGAAAGGCATCGTGGTCTCGCTCGGACACTCTAGCGCCACCTACGAGGATGGGCTGACTGCACTGAAAGCAGGCGCTGCATGTACGTACATGATGGATACTGACAGGCAGCAAGGCATGCCTAGCGCGCAGCGCAGACATGCCTCATCTTATCGCTGACACCCTCCTGTCTGGCAGGTCTTACCCATACCCTCAATGCTATGGCTCCACTCCACCATAGAGACCCAGGACTGGCTGGTCTTGTCACTGCAGCACCCCCCACCGTCCCGGAATGTCCATACTTTAGCATTATACCTGATGGCAATCATCTTCACCCGGGCGTAGCGACTATGCTATTTCGAGCCAACCCTGGCAGATGTATCTTCATCACTGACAGTATCGAGCTTGCTGGACTGAGCGACGGCACGTACCCAGGGCACTCTCAAATCCCCTTCAAGCAGACCAAAGTCGGTTCACGAGTCGTGATCGAAGGCACGAATACTCTGATTGGCGGTTGTGCGGGTCTCGATGAGTGCGTGAAGAACATGATGAAGTGGAGCGGGTGCAATGTAGCAGAAGCAGTGAGATGTGTAACGGAGAATGTTTCCGACCTCATGGGTAAGCTTCTCGACCTTAGTACGCGTTGAGGGCATCTACTGACTGACCTGAATCCAGGCGACACGAACCGTGGCAAGCTCCAGAGTGGCCGACGAGCCGATTTCGTTGTACTGAATGATGAAGGGGACGTGCTGCAGACTTGGATTGGCGGTCGCAAAGTGTATGACAAGCGATTGTGAAGCCTGGAAGCTCAACCATGTACGTATTTGAGATGTCGAGGATCTATAACATACACACGTAGCACCCGCCACAACCACATATGCATTCGTTCCTCGTTCCTCGTTCCTCGTTCCAATGTGCCCTCTTTCATGCTTCAATACTGCGTTGCACCAGCGGTGATGATCTAGGCTGGACCAATCCAGAAGGCAAGCGATGCACCCTACAAGATGTGAAATCGTCAGCCAGAACCACATAGACACCGCAACAGGCCAGCCGCTGCGGAAACCATGCAACGAGATATGTAGTCAGCCTCCTTCCGCACTCACCTCAGCAAAGCACCACACTGCCGGCAAATCCACCAACAAAGTCCTCACAGTATGGAGCGTAAACCAAGTCTTCATATTCTCCTTATGATTATTATTATTATTATTCTTCTTCTTCTTCTTCTCCTCCACACTCTCATCACTCTGCGCATGAGCACCCTCCAAAATCCTACTAACCGGCTGCGCAATAATCGGTAACGAAGCCTAGGTTAACCATCATCAGCAAAACTTCACAACAGACACATAATCGCTCTCTCTCTCTCTCTCTCTCTCCCCTCCCCCCTCGCGCTGCATTCAAAAGATTACAGCTTACCAAATGCGCCCCAGCCAACACACTCCCCGCAATATACCACCGACCAACATGCGTCGTCTCCAACGTCGAATGCGTGCTCAACCACCGCGCCGCAAGCGCACCCCCAACGCTACTCCCCAAAGCCAGCGCCGCAATCAGGATGCGACCTTGCTTGACCATGGGATGCCAAAAATTGCCCAGCGGTCGTCGTCCTGCTCCTGCAATCGTCTTGCCGCCGCCGTCCTGCTCATGATCATCATCATCATCATCATCATCGTCATCATCCGGTGGTGCAAGGAAGCTCAAAAACACAGGATACTGGTACAGGGCGAGGCCGACGGTAGCTGCGGACGTGCACAGAGGCAAGACGAGGCCGATGTGGCCTGCGTGAGGGTTCAGGGGCGCCATGATATGATATATGATGATTCAGCTTCGCGTATATGCCAATTATCGGTATGATGTACGATGATTGGTGAATGCCTTTGTTTTTCTCTTTGTGATATCAACGAGTGAAGAGATGTCGTGGATGCAAGAAGGAGCAAGAGAACTGGAACTGTACTGTACTGCAATACACGAGCCGCGCCAGCTCGTACGCTGTATGGATCGCTTGCCATGCTGCTGACCCTTTGCATCCTTGGAGCTCGCTCCTCATCCACATCTCTGCTCATCTCCTCGTCTCAAACGCGGGGCAGCTTGAAGGCTTGACGATCGATGTATCAGCCAGGCGGCCATTCCCGCGCAGCTTCAGCACAAGGGCTCAATCGATGGTCGGACTCTGGAGACTGCTTTCAGTGTTGGAACTGCCCCCGGGGGGGGGGTGGTTCTTTTTGGATGCATTTCCATGCTCTTATCTGAAGCTGTTACACTATATCTTCCCGCTGAGCGGAGCTCACCAACTCCGTCTTTCTGGCGCAATACTGGGACTATCCCATGACCATCCCCTTGAGGCCGGCCATGTCACCCTCCTTGGCTGCAATCTCGAAGTAAGAGTAAATGATGGTGACAGCCATGAGGATACCAGTTCCGCTGCCCATAGCACCCATGAGATCGCTGACGATGGAGAGAGCGCCAATGCAAGCACCACCAAATGCGGCAGCAGTTGGAATGACACGCTTCAGCTCGCGGTACATGCTCTCATCACGGTGACCAGCCATGACCAAACCTTGCTCCTTCAATTGCTTAGCAACATCGCGAGGGCTCGAGCCTGAAACTTCAATCCAGGTTTTGCTGAAAGCAGCGCATGCGACAAGCATGTAGACGGTGAACACGGCGGTGTGGATCGGATCCAGAAGAGCATCGGTGAGGTTCAGCGGCGGGCTCATGTAGTATACCAGACCGCTGGCTGGGAGAACTTGAGAAGTACCCTCGCGGGCCTCCCAAACACCGATCATCTTGACAAGAAGGTTGTCCGGAAGCCTGTTGTAGAGCATTTGGGATACGAGGAAGACGTTCGAGGAGAGGGCAGACTGAAGCATGATCGGCATGTTCGAGGTGTAGAAGAGGCGGACTGGGTACGAGCCACGCATGCCACGTTGGCGCGAGCTCTTGACCGGGATCTCGACTCGGAAACCTGACACGCATTAGTAGAGTCATTGATCAATCTTGCGAGGGGCAAGCATACCTTGGAGGTAAATGACAGCAGAAAAGACTGCAATCGTGGCAATAACGCTCATGATGTTCGGCAAGTTCTGGCGATAGAAAGCCTCGCGCAATGCAAGCTGCTTGTTTGGCCAGGTGAAAAGCAGGTGAACCAGTGCTGGAAGAGCGCCCTCAAATTCTGGTCCACGGCCGGTGTTAACAGTCGTGGGCGAGGCGATGCGCCACATGATGTTCTCGCAGATGTTGGTGGCAATGAAGAGAGAGATACCAGAGCCAAGACCATAGCCCTTCTGGAGAAGCTCGTCCAGGAGGATGACAATAAGAGCGGCCGTGAGAAGCTGAACCACCAGGAGCACGCAGATACCGGCGCCAAGATCGGCTGGTGGACCGTAAAGACCAGTGAGCACGTATACACATGCCTGGCCGAAGGAAAGAATGATGGCGAGAAGTTTCTGGGCAGTTTGGTAGAGTTCACGATCCGACTTCAGGTCGAGGTTGACATCGATCAGGTGTGTGCCAGCAAGGAGCTGAAAGACCATTCCAGAAGATATGATGGGCGTAATACCCAGTTCCATCAATGTACCTCGATTACTAGCCATCATCATTCGTAGCCAGTATAGAGGGTCAGAGGTGTCTGTCATTTTGTCAATCTCCTGCTCCTGCCCTCTGCCTCCTTCTTGCGCTCACCCGAAGACACAATGCCGTACAGTGGCATCTGGCTCATGACCAGGAATATCACAAGCGTGACACTCGTCCATATTATCCTTTGCTGGAAGGGTACTTTTGTCTCGGGGACTTGAACCTCTGGAATAAGGGGAGTAAATGGCTTGACGAGGTCGAGGAATCTGACTGTACATCTGTCAGTGGTGCGCGGCTTCGAAGAGGGTTGTGGTAGTGGTGAGACGTACGCCCAGACATCGCGCCGGTATTGTCGAGGGTGAATTGGAGAAAAGCAAAAAGAGTGTCGTGTGACGGAGGGAAGTTGTGATTTCGTGTCTTGTAGCTGCCGACCTCTCACACCAGCTGGCTTCACTGAATAATGTCCCCTTGGAATTGCGGAGAACGGAAGTGGCACGTGGCTGCGCGTGTGCCTCGCGATTATCGCTACAGTACATGCATCCGCCATGGAGGATGCACGAGCTTGCCCAGGCGCTCATGAGTCATGACGAATTGGTGGCTCCTTTCTACATGTACAAGACACAAGGCTCAACGTCGATCACATCTGTACCGCATGCTACTTGCAGTATTTGGGTATATGCGCAATTCCACCAAGATCTCGCTCCAGCGCCATGCCAACAAAATGGTGCTCGCAGCACACTCTGTGCTCCCCAATTGAGGCCAACGCCGCCCATGCTTGGCAGCTGCTTCTAGCTGGGTCTATAATGCCATGTCTCTCGCGCGAGCCTGGTTCAGCGCCAATCACTTCAGCTCAAGCTGCCTTTCTAGTCATAGTTGTAGACCTTGCGGTACATCTTCTTGTGTTGCTCCAAGAACAAAAACGTTGCAATAGTATGAGGGCCGAGTCTGATGAAGCTCGGTACCCAGCCCTTGAAAATCCACATCGGACCTTCGCTGGCTGTAATCTTCGTCACCAAAGACACAATGCCCTCTTTGGTATGAGCGCCCATCACCTTCGTCTTAATCACATCCACTGGGCTACAGACCGTGGTGGCCACAAAGCCAGCCATGAGGGATGCCGAGAAGTGTGTTGTAAGGTTGTCGCCAAGGTTGGTGTACTCTAGTATCTGCCTCTTGAACACGTCGTAGCTTGCCAGCTGTGATGCAGTCATGAGTACTGCACGTGTACTGTTTGGCCACACTCCACGAAACAGCGATTGGAAGCCTTCGGCTCGTGTCATACGTATGAGACCGTCTACGGCGTGCTTGTAATTCCGTCGTTGCTCTTTCGGCAACGCAGCGTCATTCTGCATGCGAACGTTCAGGATGTCGGCTGGGTTTCCCGCGACACCACCCAGGAAGCCAGAGGTCGAGGCCATGGCCACTAGAGCAGCGAAAGATGGCTGAGCATCGCCGCTGAACCGCTGCTTCAGCTCTTCGTACACTCCAAAACGCGTGGTACTGTATGTGATTTGACGAAGCAAGCCCGCAGTCAGCTATCCGCGCATGTTCATTAGCCATTGCTTCAATTCCAGACCAGATCTGATATGCCACGTACACCACGATATAACCCAGGTACTCCGTCTGTCTTCAAGATGTGGGAGAACATCTGCACCATACCCTTCTTCTCTACTCCGTTACGCTGCATCTGCAGTCGAACCTTTGATCGATCAGTGGCGTGTTCGAAATTCGAGCGGTTCGATTCGCATTACCTTGACTGTACGCGCCCATCAGCAGGTGCCGGTAATATGGCAACGCTTCCACTTCACTTACGAAGGTCCAAAGGGTGCGTCACGCAAGCCGCGAAACAGCTCGCGCTTCCGCCAAACCATAGCGGATAATGTATCCTTTGCTGCTTGACATCGCTGTTCTCAGATGCTGATTTCGACATTACCGTAAGGTCATTGCTCTCGAGAGCGGAGGTGGGCGAAGTGGTGACAAGAGGAAATAGACGCGCATAAAAACATGAATGGTTGAGGATAGTTCTATTTGATAGTAAGCATGCAAGCATTCAAGCATTGGCCATGCTCGTAGCGAATAGTCGTGGTCTTCCAAGGCGTGTATATGTAGCACGCCTCACGACTTCACCAATGACATAAGAATCTTCTTCACGCTCGAGAAACTCCATAGCATTCATCAGCTCGTCTGAGCTGCGGTCCGAATGGCCAGGCTGAGCTGCTCCGGGCCAACTCTATGCGCTCTTCCCGCCGGCGTACGATGTCTGCTGCGAGCACGCATTGTCTCGACACGCTGCTTCTCATCAACGACAGGTTAGTCTTGCTCGGCGCAGCATGTATGTATGTTACTGAATAACATCTGGTGCTCACTTCACTTGGGAATCCTGACTGACCATCCTGCTACAGATGTCAAGCAGCCGTCGTCATCGGCCATTGGCGGCAGGCAATTTCCGGCTGATGACTGGACCAATGTACCACCTTCGATCTTGAAGCACTATGGAAAGAAGCTGCATGTACAGCCTAACCATCCACTATCGATCACAAGACAGCTGATCGAGTCCGGCTTTCCTAACTTCACGAACCACAATGACCTGACTCCTGTAGTCACTGTTGGGCAAAATTTCGACTCCTTAGGATTCGCGCCAGATCACCCGGGACGAAGCAGAACGGACACGTACTACGTCAACAAGGGCACGGTGTTGCGGACGCACACATCTGCCCACGAAGTCGATATGTTCAGGGCCAATGCCAGCAACGGTTGGACTGTCTCTGCTGATGTCTACCGAAGAGACGCGGTCGATCGCAGCCACTATCCTGTATTCCATCAAATGGAGGGTGCGCTGACTTGGGATCGCAACGACTTCGAAAGTCGGGAAGCTCTCACCAAGCAAATCTGGGCGGACCTGGAGAAGCTACCCAAGCACGATCTGGTGGTCGATGATCCTAACCCAACGTTCCACGAATCTCGCAACCCACTGCAGAGCCAGTATCACTCTGCAGAGGAAGCGGAGGCCGTTGCAGCGCACCTCAAACGATCGCTGGAGAACATGGTTGTCACTATATTCTCCGAAGCCGACAAGGCAATCGCTGCAGCCGGACAGGGCACAGAAGCCGAGCAGGAACCCCTCAGGGTCCGCTGGGTTGAGGCATTCTTCCCACACACTTCACCATCTTGGGAGCTCGAAGTCTGGTGGCGAGGCGACTGGCTGGAAGTCCTTGGCTGCGGTGTCATCGACCAGCCTCTTCTGAATCGCGCAGATGTACCGTCGAGAATTGGCTGGGCTTTTGGTATCGGCTTGGAACGAATTGCCATGCTCTTGTTCGGCATTCCCGACATCAGGTTATTCTGGAGCCAAGATCAGCGTTTTGTCGGACAGTTCGATCAGTCGAAGCCACCTCGGCGCTTTCAGCCGTTCAGCAAATACCCGGCAGCCCCTCGAGATGTGTCCTTCTGGTTGCCCAAGGTCGGACCAGTAATAGCAGAAACGCCAGCTTCAGTGTCGTCAGCTCCTTCTCCAGCTGGCGGAAGACCTACCGAGCCGGCTATCACAGCGAATGCACCCGCCTTCCACGAAAACGATTTGATGGAGGTTGTGCGTAACACTGCTGGCGATAGTGTCGAGGACGTCGCCCTTATTGATGATTTTACTCACCCAAAGACGGGCCGCCACAGTCTGGCTTACAGGATAACGTATCGAAGCCTCGAGAAGACCTTGACCAACGAAGAAGCCAATGCTTTGCATGAGCAGATCAGACAAGAGTTGGTCAGTAAGTTTGGCGTAGAGCTGCGGTAAAGCTTCAACTCACTCCACATCTTGGTGCACAACAATGTTCAGCCTTGACTCATTACATGTATACACTGTACAATAGCTGTATCATACGAATCTCGCCATTTATGGTTGGGGTGCACCCATCCCACGATGGAAGCATTGCGAACGTCGAGACATGTCATTGTGTGATGAGCATGATTGTGTAGATATGCCTGATGGCGCATTCCTCTGTCGTATGTCTTGACGAACTATCGCCTCCTGATTGATCTTTCCCAGGTCACCGCATAACCCTGTCGCAGTCGCCAGTCTTTTCAAAAGCAAATTTGCATACTGAGCACTTCATAAGCACTTCATGCCGACAGCCCATGAAACTTCCGATTCAACTTCAATGGCTCGAACTCCTTCTCATGTCCCGTCATCTAGACCTGGTTGCGATGGTAGTTATCTAGCGGAGCATCATTCTTGATTTTCTCCCAAATCTCATCAATACGCTTCACCGACTTTTCGCTGAGTGGTCCGCCGTTGATAGAGTCGAGGGTGTCCTGAAGTTGCTTCAGGTCCCGAGCACCAATGATGATGGCATCGCCCTGTTCCTCCTTGAGCGGGCTGTTGTACCGCACCCATCTGTAGGCTAGATCTGCGCGAGAAATTCCCTCGTCCTTCGCAATTTGCTCCCACTCGGCGAGAGCTTCAAGCAAAGAGTCCTGCGAGAAAGCTTCTGTTAGCAATGGCTTCCCAAGGTGGCAGCATGCTTTGGTGCACTGCAGTACAGATGTCCAGGCAGCGCCGCTGCGAAACACGACACTGTAGTGCTTCAGGTAGTGGTCTTAGCCTTCGATCTTTGCACTTACCTTGGCATACATCTCAGTATACATTCCGGGATCCCCTGAAGCGTTGAATCGACCTATACCTTCCTTGATCTGCTCTTTCGTCTTAGTAAGGAACCCTCCAGCAAGCGGAGAATATGCGTAAAAGGCAATGCCGAGCTTGCGAAGGGTCGGAAACAGCAGTGACTCCTGCAGACGAGCGACTGCCGAGTAATTGCCTTGGTAGACCGATGGTAGCACATATCCCTTCTCCTTGGCGTGGCTGTATATCTTCTCTACGTCCTGAGCTTTGTAGTTGGACAAACCGAATCGCTTGAAGAAGCCCGACTTGTAGACCTCGTTGATTGCCGCGAGCTGCTCGTCGAGTGGCGTCTTGTGATCGGGAGCGTGGATGTACCAGATGTCTACGTCGGTGCCCAGCAGTTTCTTGCTGGCTTCTGCCTCCGTCTGAACTTTCTCTCTTGTTGCACCTTCGCCAAAGCCACCACGGGCCTTGGTATCGATGGTAAAGCGCTTCGCAGCTCCAGCTTCGCCGAGAATCTCCTGACTCTTTCCATACAAGGTGGCAGTATCGATTGTGTCGACCCCACCTTTCTCCTTCTCACGTGTCAGTCCTATATCTTACATGTACCTGCAGGATATCATGGTAACCCACGAGCAGATCGAAAGCTTGCTTGAGCTTGTTTACGTCACCAAACTCCCGGTCGGGGTTGATGCCAGCTCCCCCGAAGACAACTTTAATGCCAGACATGCTGTTCGGTGTTTTGGTCGAGGTAGTCTGGAGTGGCGACTGTTAGCACTGTCGGCAGCGTGATGGCTGGGGTCACGTGCCACTTTTACACTTGTATGTCTTGCTGACACGGCCTGGTGAAAAGATCAGAGCCTCGAACTCGGCAATTGGTGCAGTTCAAGTTGTTGTGCTTGAGACCAATGTACATGGAGGTACAGATGGCACACTGTCAACAATGATGCAATGTCTTCCCCACATGGCAACTGTCGGGACATTACGCAACGAGTGCCGAGCTGCGTACCTGCCGATACGTTCTGTGTGTGTCGCAGCAAGATCTTGCTGGTTGAAAGATCGAGGACGGGGGTGACAACATATCGGTGGTGGAGAGACTCCAGTGTACCACGGCGGCCGTCATGAGATGTCGTCAACGAGGTCGTTATCGTCTTCTTCGTTGTTTGCGTGTCGTTCATTGTGTTGCGCCCCGCGTGCTCCCCCATCGTCCTTATCCTCCTCGACTTCAGGCGTCTGCAGTTGAGCCAGCTCAAAGTCGCCACCGCCATGCCGTCGCCACTTCGTCGTTGCCACAGCACCGGTCGAGCCCATGAGACCTGCCTCGCTGACCGTGTCGCCACGCTCAAATCCCTTCTGCGCGTCAGCTTCACCACTACTCAACGAAGCTCCTCCAAGCGATTCCATCAGATCCACAACATCCTCAGCCGCAGGCGGGCCCAAATTTTCAAACGCGTCTGACAGATCATCCGCTTCTCGCTCACTCTTCTCCAGGTTTGCAGCAATGGACAGGAAGTCCTCAGACATCACGTCGACGTACTCCTTCAATTCTGCTCGGCTGAGATTGTTGACCGAGAGACCATTGGACTCGAGCCTGTCCAAAATAAAGTCCATGTAAAGACTGCGCAGCTTCTGAGCCAGGCGCTGACGGCGAGTGTTCGCATGCGAGTTGTAGCTGCTGTATTTCTTGGAGAAGAGGGCATCCTTCCGACCGGGCTTGGAGATCTTGCCGGCCATTACCCGGTGAGGGACAGGTTTCTTTTGTGGTGAGGTTGAAGGTGGCATAACGAGCGGTGCAGCTGATGTGCTTGCATACACAATGGACGGAAGTTCAGATGAAGTAAGGTGATCTTCTCCCGAGCACTGATGCTGCTTGATTCTCGCTTCGCGTTTCCGGATAGAAGATTTGGTGCTGATGTTGCCGGCTTACAAATAGAAGGAGGTTGAAATCTGCGTTGTCGTGATTGCGTCTCAGGCGCGAAGAAGAGTTGGTACCCTGCTCTGGAAGTGTTGTAATCGGGTCGTGGTCATTGAATCAGTTGTCAATAAACAACACTCAGACCCAAAGATCGGCACCAGGTTGTGGCGTGACGGTCTCCGGAAAAACCACGGCCTGCCATGGAGTTACTCGACCACAACGAGGTATGTGCGAGGGAGTGACTGGTCTCGTATCGAGCAACAGTGCTTCCATGGCGATGCTACCATTCAATGGTCTCCCCAAAGCGATCATAGAACTTGCCGCTGTCATCGCTGTTCCACTTCTCTATCAGTGGCAACATACCCTCTACACTCTCTGCAGCTGTGATGGCACCCTCTTCGACACACTGGACCAGCTTCGTCTCTACTCGTCCGGGATGGCAGAGCACAAATGTAACTTCGGGGATGTCCACTGCCAAAGAGCGTACCATCGTGTTCAGCGCTGCTTTTGAAGCTCGGTAGGCATATGCACCGCCAGCAGCTCTGTTGCCACGTTGATTGTTACCAATACTACCCATCCTGGAGGACATTATAATCACCTTCCCACGAGCTTTCTGAAGGTTAGGTAGAAGAGCTCGTAGCAGCATAAAAGTCCCAGCTGCATTGAGTTGGAACGTGCGCATCAAAGTGTCAATATCCATGACATCGACTGTCTCGCAGGCGGCAACATCGTCTGGCTTGTCACTCTCGACAGCTGGAACAAGCCCACGAATACCAGCACTGTGAATGACCAGGTCGATGAATTCGTCCCGAAGTTTGCTTGCAAAAGCATCGAACTCAGAGTTTATATCGACCTTGTGAGGGTATATGTTCCTAGCACAAACGGACAAGTTCTGTCTGTCCACGGCTATGATCTTGTTCCTATCATCTTTCATGTATGCCTCGAGGAATGCAGCTCCCAGTCCGTTAGCAGCTCCAGTGATCAATATCGTTGGCATTGTGGCGGCAAGCCGAGGACTACTTGATGACTGATTGAACTGAGCACTTCGATCTGAGCCACCTTGTACGTGCTTGCGCAAATGTCATACGACAGCTGGATCGTGCCGGGTGAAGTGAAAAGTGAGCAGTACAAGAACACTATTTTGGGGGAAATGCTAGGAGGTAGAGGTCTACGAAAAGGAGATACATTTAATCGGTCTCCTTCCTGCCAAGCCGACTGGCGGATCCGAACGAGGCGGGGCGAGCCTGACTGCCACTTATGGCCGACTACATTGCGCAATGCTCAGCTCGAAGTTGACCAAATTAGCCTGGATGCATGTGTTTGTCCGACCAGCTGAAGGACGAGAGAGGTGATGAGGGAGAAGAATGAGGCGCAATGGTGGCAGACTTGTAAGAAGGATTTGGAGGTAGATGTCTCGGTCGATAAAATGCTTTGGCCAGCTTGCAGAACAAGTCAGATAGTCCCAACCACAAGCTTCGACCATGCCATCCAGAGAAATTTGGCTGCAGTCGATCAATAGTGGAATAGGTTCAACTCATGTTGACCTTTGAGCCACAATCGATGCGCTGAACCATATGCACCCTCAAGTCTTTCCACGTAATGTGAATCCTCACATATGACTCCTCACAGTTATATGAGTTCCCCTCAGTAGTAGCCAGGCAGTCCTTGCAGCTGAGTCAGCACATCACAACACCACGTTGATCGATGCGAATGGTTGTTCTGAATACTGCACAGAACATTTAACACTTTGCGAACCATCATGCCGCCACAGGCTGGATGATATCCTTGCACGAGACGTTCGGTTGGTCAAGGACTCCACCGGACCGGTGAATGTGTACTACAGTACTACTGACATTGGTTGTTTGTTCTGGTGAGACCTGCTCGTACCCTTGGCCACAGCCTTCGCACCTCCCAGCAGTCTGTTCCTTCTCGAGGTTATGTTGTTGAGATGCGCAATGCCCGTAACGACTCTCCAGGGCAATTCTTCTATGACAGATCCTCGAGTCAGTAATAGGTGTACGGACTACATCAAGGCTGATGGAACTAACGAGGCCGTCATTACGCTCGATGGCCGTTATGCTTGTGGAAGACTGAGCAAAGTTCGTAAACTGTTTTCGCGGGCACGGCTGAAGAACGGGCTACCGTGTTGCAGGACGTGACAGGGTATTTCCGACGAGCACGAGGTCGGCAGGACGCAGGTGAATAAGATAGAGATAAGTAGCGTTTCATTGATGTTCTGTTGGACACGGAAGGGGTGCAATGAGTTCTAGTTCTAAGTTAAGTTACTGGGTAGACACTGAAACGAGCCTTGGCAGAGGGGTAATGGTCAAACATGCAACTGTGTCGAGGGTGCATCTCAAGTGCCAGTCATCCTTACTGGTATACCACCGACCATGCTCCTCCTGCTGCGATTGCCTGCCAAGATCAGTCACCCTAGCAAAGGCATGCGCGACTTCATTGCCGTTGCTGGCACGCCATGATGGAACGCAGGACCAATGAACGCAGGAATGGAAGTCTTACATGCTCACGTACCTGCCGCAGAGATCATGAACAACACAATCAAACCGGTGCGCTTCGCCTGTTGACATGTGCACTGTAGCATGTGATCCCGCATTGTTACCTCTGCCAGTCATTTCATTTCTTAGCCTTGGCTAGTCGCCTACGAATTCTTATACACTTGTCTAGAGTCCGCCACCCACGACCACCGCCAGGCCGAGCACCACCATGCGCACTCGACAGCGCCCGGTCTCGCAGCACGGCACTCCACCGCCGCCACGGAACAAGACGGCAAGGAAGGTGTTCAACTGCATCGTCGACGACTCGGCGCTAGTCGCCGGCGTTAAGAGGAGCACGAGAAATGGCATTCGTCAGTGGGTGAAGAATGGACAGATACGCCTTTTCGTGCCTCTGCATGGTGCGTAAACAAGAATGGACATAGATCAGTAGGTCATATGGCAGCTTCGACTGACGCGACGCAGCGTTGGAAGAGCTCAGCCGCCAGAAAGGTGGCACACACAAGCACGCCGAGGATGTGCGAGAGACACTGCAGTGGTTGGACGAGGCGACTACCAAATTCCCAAACATCGTGACTTTGCAAGGCGCCGACGAGACCTATGAGAAATGGGCAGAAGTCGAGAAGTTTACTGTCCCGCAAGGTATCTTCTCGGAGTACGATCATGAGATGGAGCATGAAGCTGAAGCTACTCAACTGTCTGAGGACACAAGCAGCAAGCTTAACATCTTGACTGGCGCTCCGAAATCTGCGAGCTCTCAAGGCTCGAATCAAAGTGGCTCGTTCTCTGTGTCCTCCACCAAGAGCATGCGCTCGGGCGCAAGCCTTGTATCGCCTCCTACCAGTCCGGCCAAGGCTACGATTTCACCTATTCAGAATCTCTCAGCTGTTGCTACTACAAGCAGTCGTCCGCAATCATCAAGCGCTTCTGTTTCAAATTCGCTGCAACCTCTGTTCAACTACATCCTTTGGCGCATACACCAGGAGACCGATCCCGTCGCAGCCTTGGAGTCCTTTATCTTCCTCTGCAACGACGCTCGCAAAGTGAGATTCGCTAAGGGCTTCGACATTAAGGTCAAGCGACTGGAGCAGCTCAGGGAGGCCGTTGGAAGAGAGGATCGCGACTTCAAGAACCGGCAAGCTTTACAGAACAGAGAGAACCAGAACTTGAAGCCTGCCACCACCGAGCCTGGGGCAAAGGTCGAACAAGAAGCAGCTGCGAGTGAGCCATCTTCGCCACCTACAGCTCCCGCAGCCATGCTGCAGAAGCAGACTATTGATCCCAATGCGTTTGGTCGAGGAGCGGCTCCAGGACCCGTGCAGACAACCGCTGTCCTACCCAAATCGCCACGGATGCACCAGACACCGACAAACCGGAGTTCTCCTCGAGGTGGTCATGCAACGCCATTTGCGCCTCATGGCAATATGCGTGGGAGCATGCGTGGTAACTTTCGCGGCAGTCCACGTGCGCGTGGCAACTTCACACCTGGACGTGGTGGCATAACTTCAAGCGGTACGTCCGTTGATGCTAGCCAAATCGACCCCGACAGCTTCAGCAGACCTGACCCTCGAGGCAGTATTGGCGGGAGCCGCGGTGGCAGAAAGCTCTGGATTCCAAGCTGATCTGCAAGGGGAGGATCCCCCATGACAATCAAATAAGCCCACACATACGAAGACACCAGTTGTCGACCAAAACACGATCTCACACTACGATCACGAAAGTCTGATCACGTAAGCTGGCGTTCTACAACGATACAGCGACACAAATCACTGCCACCACCTGGGCCATCTAAGCCATAGTCTCCGTGCGACATTTCATTCGGGAAGAATGGTATGGGCGAGGTAATGGACGTTTCGGTTCGATAAAGGCCGAGATGATGGAGCAGACGAGGGAGTAAGTGCGAGCAAGGAAGAATGACGGGAGATGGAGGAGTTGGACCAGACTGTCAAATGATGTGCCTCATGCGTTTGCTTGCTGAAAATTTGGTAACCTTGGATAATGCTTTGCTCAATTTGACTTTCATTCGTTGGTGGAAAAGACTCCTTTCCCGACGATATCTGCTATGGTGCCGAAGTTTCAATGCTGGACTGATCGCTCGCCCGCTCACTTGGAAGCAGATCATTACTTGAATGCAAGAAGCACCTAGTGCCAGCCAGCGTGGGCAGCCTGAAAGCTCAAACAATGCTGCGCGTCCAGCTTGAGTCAGGCCTTCCTAAACATGTTTCCTCGTACATATCCTTCGTCGTATCGTGTTCTCAGCCTCGCCAAAGTGGAAGAGGATAATCCTAGGCTTCGCAGTCCAGATCGTTCGCGTGTCCTCGTCATCTCAAGTAAAGACTCGATCGTCGATCACATCTCCATCGGTGACAACGCCAACGCGAACCAGCTGCGTCCTGATATGGGCCAGGCTCAACTGTGCTACGCGGACGTGGAACCGTATGCTTTGCTCGGCGAACTGGCGTCGCTGCACAGAGGACGCACTCTTGACGACGCTGCCCGAGACAAGGCGGACGACGTCCTCGGTAATTGTTTGCCGGCGAGCTGTTGCTGGAAGCAGGTGCCGACTAGCCAGGCGACGATAAAGGAGATGGCTCATTCGGTCAAATAGCATGTGATGGAAGTGAAGGCAGCCATTGATGTTGCTCGTGGCATGTGCTCAAATGGCTGTTCCCTACATTGGACATCTCACACTCTTCACCATCGCTGTGACGACATATCCTCAGACTGCTCGACTACCACGACACTATTGCAGCTGCCAGCGTACCATGCTACAGCCACACCAATGCTGTCACCACTTGTTGAGTATGTCGAGATCCTCACAGCGGTGATAGCGAATCGCTAACGACCGCATCCCGCAGGCTGACAGATAAAATCGTGCATGTCAACGTGGAGGACATAAGCGATCTTTCAGCCAAGATTTTCCACGTGCATCGTATGCTTCTTCAGGGATCGTCATTCGAGCTGCGCAAACAGTTGCTCGAGACAAAATAATAGTACCGGAACTCTGCGGGCGAAAAGGGAGCCGAGCTTCGAGACGTCAACAGCCAGGGCTTTCGCAGGTCGCAGCGTGAAAGCTCAGATCGCGTTGCAGGATATAAGATGGAAACCTCTGGCAACGAGCCTCTTTACCGATGCATATGATGTCGGCGCTGGCCTCGAGGCGATCGAGTTTGCAGTCGAAGTCGTGGATTATCTGGCAGTGGCGTTGGACGACTTCAGTGTTCCATGCGTGCAAGGAAATGCCGACGAAGTCTCCATGAAGGCTTTCAACGCATTGCCAGATGGATCGGAAGACAGAAAGTCGTTCGTCGACTGGCTAAGCAGCGGAAGTTCGTTCGGACCAGATATACCGGCGCAATGCGCACAAGGCAAAAGCTTGCTGCAAGACGTTGCGGAGGCAATCACGCGTAAGGCCGTCTCGGTTGATGACGCACCGGGTCCACGGCTCTATGAATATCAAAGTCACGGCCACTACGATCGTCCGTGCTTAATAGAGACATAGGATTCCAGACGAGCTTGAAAACGCGGATCGGCGTCTTTGAGGTACTTACGTACGCCGCAAGGCCTCGATAACTCAGTCCTGCTCCACAAACTGCGGAGTTTCGCTAGTGTCTAGACTGCTCCAGCTGAGTACCGCCACGGCAAGTAGCAGAACAACATCGTGCACATTGCAAGAAGGCCCATATGTCAACTGGAAGTAGTATCGGAAGTGCAGTTGGCCCAAGGCATGCGCAGCCAGACAGAGAGTGACCCAGAGCTCCAGCACTATCACAGCTTCGACTTCCCAGTCTCATCTTTCTCTCCTTCAAGCTCTTCCTTAATCGCCTCCCTCAGCAACTTCGCCAACTCCTTCCCCTCCTCATCGTCCAGATCCTCCCGACTCCCCCGTCCAAACATCCTCCAGCTCTTCAACATCCCATAATCCGTTCTCCCATTCCTCTGTGTCTCCTTCCTCCCCTCCTGATACCTCGGAATCAAGTGAAAATGCACATGCGGCACTACCTGTGCGGCCCGCTCTCCATTATTCTGCACCACATTCCAGTCTTCGATCCCTGTGACTGTACACAGCGCCCGTGAGACTATAGGGAGGTATTCCCCTATCGCTCGAGCAGCTTCGCGGGCTTCGTCTCGCTCTCGTTGGGCAAGCCAATCGTGGGATTTCGTCGTGGTGCGAAGGTCGCCCAGCTTTTGATAGTGTTTTCGGGTGGTGAGGAGGATGTGGCCGGGGGCAATGGGCATTATGTCCAGAAAGGCGAGGACATGGGGAGTTGAGAGTATTAGATGGCATTGGGGGTCGCAGAGTTCGGGATCTGGGTTGGAAGGGATTGAAGACGACTCGGGGGGGTAGGCGGAACTGATTTTACAGAAGGCGCAGGGGATGGGGTATTCGTTTAGGAGGGACATTGTTGTCCGCAGATGGCGATGAGAAGATGATGTCTTGCGGTTTGGACGTGCAGGGAGAACGTGGTTGTCCAGGATGTGCGATTAAGTTGTTCGGTGCTCAAGGCCTCGGTTGATACGGCCTTAAGCGGTGTTAAGATGGAACGTACCTCCATCACTGTGAGACTAGTATAGTGCATTTACGCTATTTTCATGTCGAGTTGACTGTAGATGTCCTTGACAGCGCTGCACCTTGCTAGAGAGCAATGTTTCGACAACGAGCCCATGTTCAGTGGTTTAGTGGTAGCGGGGACTCATACTAGATGTGCTATCACGAGCTTCTTCCAACAGCAAAGAGTGTGCGGATCGTGTTTCCGTGTTCTTGTTGGCTTGCCTATGGAGTATTGCTAGGCATAGCATCATCATTTCTTTAGCATTTCCAACTGCCTTTGACATGGCATACAGGCAGACATTGCATCTGAATAAGAAGCCGATAGTGCAACAGTAACTCATCGCAACATGGTCCTTGGTATAACACAATGAGTTGCACATCTAATTCTTGGCTCGTCGCTTGCCGTGGTTGCGGGGCCTCTCCTGCACAACATACTTGTTCGGATTCCTCTTGTGCCTGGTCTTGTAGCCTCCCTTCGCCTGTAGATATCGTTAGCGATGGCTTCGCCTCGAGCAGACTTGCTGTACTTACCGGGGTGCCCCAAATAGACACAGGGTGCACATTACCCTTACTCTTGCCACGACCACCACCGTGAGGATGGTCTACTGCGTTCATAGCCACACCACGTACGGTAGGCCTGATGTTCAGCCATCTGCTGCGACCTGCCTTTCCAAGCTGTCGGAAGTGCCAGTGAGGGTTACTCGCCACGCCAATCGTACCACATGCGTCCTTGCTGACTTTGCGCACTTCACCACTCTGTAGTCTGACAGTCACACCTACGACCTTCTTGCCAGACTCCACTTTGGAAATGATGGTAGCGTATGTGCCTGCACTCCTGCAGAACACAGCTCCCGCGCCTGTAGTCGAGCCAACGCAGTATACCTGCGTACCAAGCGGCACCATATGCAACGGCAAGCAGTTGCCTCTGAATGCAGTCTTAGCAGCCAGCATACCAGGATCCATGACACCTCCCATACTTGCCAGCAGCTCACGAGGAATGCCGGATCTGAAAGACTCAACCACATCTCCTGCCCGCATCCCTTCTGCTGCAATGATATAGCTCTTCGCTTTCGTCTTCGCATTCTCGAGCAGCGCAAGATGTGCTGATCTGTTGGGGTCGTACTCAATCCGCTCGACAAGATGTTTTCCAGGCTCCTTGCGCACAAAATCTACAGTCCTGATCCTTCGTCTTGCACCTCCACCACGATGCCGTACTGTGACACGGCCGCTGTTGTTACGCCCTCCCTTGCCATGACCAATCTTCGGGAACGTGAGTTTCGCATATGGCTTTCCCTTCCAGAGATGGTCATTGATAGGTCTTCTCAAATGCCGCACACCTGGCGTTCGTGGCTTATATGTCTTCATTTGAAATCCTCTCTGCTTGCGCATGGGCGCAGAAGAAGGTGTGAATGATGTGACATCTGGAGTTGACGCTTTCGCTGCAACAGGCGATTCTTTTGCGGTGGCATACGTTCGACTGAAGGTTGATAGGAGACTTCTGCATGAAGTGCATACCGGCCGTAACCGTGGTTGGAGCATGCTGTGAGGAGTGGAATCTGCAGGAAGGGCTCAGACGAGCCTTGGCTAGGCTTTGAGGCGAGCAATGGTATGTCAATGGTGCATGCGAGGACAGACTACATGTCATGAAGTGGTCGGGTCTCGGGAGTGTCTCTGCGGCGTCTGGTCTGTCTCAGGTGCTCGAAAGCGGTTAGACTGGAGCAGTGATGGTCTGGAAGGGCGATTGTCACGCGGATCGTGATGGCTTCGTGCAAGGTTGCTCGTTGCTCTTGACGACGAGCAGTGCACTTTGACCAATTTCTGTGCAGTCGATGCAACCAGCACATCCAACGGAAATTGACCTTCGAGAAGTCGCTCTGCGCACCGCTCCTCCCTCTACAGAGCCTCGTTCTCATCAGTATCCGACCGTGTTTTCAATTCCACGCTCAGGCCATCCAACGTCAACAAAGCTAGTGGAGCATCTTCGATCTTGGCGCGTGCAGAGAAGCGAACCGCGAACGAAACACTGAACACAACTTCAAAGCGCGACTTCTTCCCTACAACACGACCAGACCTTACAGCCAACATCACCTCTCCCATCACCGCTAATTGCCCATCGACCCAGGCATATCCTCTCAGGCACTCTGGCACGGGTACTGCACGACGGGCCCCGTTTGCTAGATTTGGAGTTAGCATCTTCATTCCCGCCGCCAGCCATCACATCAGCAGAACATCGCGCTTTTTCCGCGGCGTGCATGCTCACGACAACACGTCCATATCACGCTTTACGACTGCATACGGCCCCCCGAAGGTCTCTTACGCTTAGCTGACGACTTTGCATCGACTTCCGCCTGCACATGTGAGTGCCAGACGCGATAGCAAGCTCAGATATCAGACATAAACAACAGCTGACCCGCGCCGCACAGATCCCAGTACCTGCACTTTCGCGTGCTGAACAGCACTACAAAACACGCTTAATCCTCTATACATCCACTCACATACACAATGCCTCCCGTAAGTTGCCATCTGGACCTCGTCGTCGCCGTCGCGTCTTGTGTCACTAACATCATGCAAGGCACGAGCTGCGAGTCGGCGGACGGTGACCGATGAGAATGCCGAGACTGGAGCAACAACACGCCTCACACGCGCAAAGGCTGCCGCCCTGGACAATGTTGGTGCTGGCGATCCACCGAAAAAGGCTTTGACCACAAAGCGATCTACAACCACAACCACTGGCGCGCTGGGTGCACGCAAGAGGACTGCCCTGGGAGATGTCAGCAATGTCGCCAAGAAGGAGCCATTAGGCAATGCAGATGGAAAGAAGGATGCCCTATCGAAACCATTGAAGCCTGCTGGCATCACGAAGCCAACTGCTTCACGAACCAGTTCGACAACACGTACCGTCCTTGGCCACAAGACAGCCAATGCCTCATCCGAGCTCAAGCGGCCGGCCAGCGGGTCCGGTGTTATGCCACCCAAGAAGAGGACATCTGCTACCAAGGTCAAGAGAGAAGTGGAGGAGTATGATGATGAGGACTCTGAGAACGCACCGCCGGCGGTCAATGGTATCAGTGCCAAGCCAGAGAAGAAGTCGAGAACCAAGCCTGCTGCTGTCGAGCCGGTCGAGCTCGATGATGATGATGAGGAGGAATTGTCTCTCGAAGACATCATCAAGGACGCCAAGGACCTCGACACTGAAGACCTGGATGACCCTCTCATGGTTGCCGAGTACGTGCACGAAATTTTTGACTACATGAA
Source organism: Exutisphaerella laricina CBS 326.52 (assembly GCA_000504385.2). Classification (NCBI taxonomy): domain Eukaryota; kingdom Fungi; phylum Ascomycota; class Dothideomycetes; order Mycosphaerellales; family Mycosphaerellaceae; genus Exutisphaerella; species Exutisphaerella laricina. The sequence goes on from KZ106766.1 coordinate 218,669, forward strand.
GCAGCTCGAAATCTCCACGCTGCCTAACCCAGAGTATATGGAAAATCAAGGCGAGCTGGAGTGGAAGATGCGCGGCATCCTTGTCGACTGGCTGCTCGAGGTCCACACGCGGTTCAGGCTGCTGCCCGAAACGCTTTTCTTGGCCGTCAACATCATAGATCGATTCCTGTCGCACAAGGTTGTCCAGCTCGATCGTCTCCAGCTGGTAGGCGTCACTGCCATGTTCATCGCATCCAAGTACGAGGAGGTCCTGTCGCCACACGTCCAGAATTTCGTCCACGTCGCCGACGACGGCTTTAAAGACAGTGAGATCTTGTCGGCCGAGCGTTTCATCCTCGCTACCCTCGACTATGATCTCTCATACCCGAACCCGATGAACTTCCTTCGTCGCATTTCCAAGGCCGACAATTACGACATCCAAACGCGAACGCTTGGCAAGTACCTCCTTGAGATCGGTTGTCTCGACCACCGCTTCCTCGAGTACCCACCGTCGCAGGTTGCTGCGGCCGCTATGTACCTTGCGCGTCTTGCCCTCGACCGTGGTGAATGGGACGCTACGCTGTCCAAGTATGCTGGCTACACCGAGACTCAGATCCAGCCGGTGTTCAAGCTCATGGTGGAATACCTGGCTGCGCCGGTCATGCACGAGGCCTTCTTTCGCAAATATGCCAGCAAGAAGTTTCTAAAGGGTAAGCATCGACCGTGGTCGCACTAGTACATGCAACGCTGACACTGTTCTAGCTTCCATCGTCCTTCGCCAATGGGCAAAGAAATGGGCGCCAACCTACCTCGACGACATGCCTGCACACCCAAGCAGTGGCAAGACATCTCGCTCATAGCGCAATTTGGAATATTGCTAAAGGTTTGCAGCTTGCAACCATTCCTCGGAGGCCACTCCAGCGGTTCGCCGCTCACTGGACTTCGCATAAGGTGCGTTCTCGACTGATGGCGTTTGACCGGCGACACGGCATGGCATGGCATGGCATGGCATATGTGGTGCTTTCAGGCACTTTTCTGGATTCTCTCTGCTTTCGTAATCTCGCGCGCCCGATACAGCTGGCAACCAGAAACACTTATCAGCTCTCAAAGCATGGCACGTGGGCTTCAGAATTGGGTGGACGATGAAGTCTGGGTTGTTTGGCGAGCGGATGTTCTTACTTTGCTTTATTGGATGGCGGGCACGACGGAGTTCTTGGTGCATATGGCGGCGATACAGCTCTGGCGGGATGGCCAATACCAGCTGGCTGTCTTCCTGCTGCGACGATGGTTTTTGGTTAGATACTAGAGGCGTAGTAGCATGAGCATATGAAGGACAACTCACGTTCCAAGATTGTGGGTGCGTGCCATAATGCGCTTGAACCCGGGAAGCTTTCTTGGACGTGTCTCAAGGCAGCGCTTTTCGGAGGTTGCCGGCGAGCTTCGCGACGTGACATCCAATTACTCTAGGTATATCGCTCCGGGACTGCAAAGATATCTGCCGGCTGTACATATACACACATTGACGTTCCTTTCAGAATCCAAAAAGGTGTTCACTATTGGCGGTCATGGTCGTGGTCCGCAAGCGAGAGGAAGCGAAAGCATAGTTCTGCAAGTCTCAGCCGCAGATGCATGCCACGACACGATGGTATTACGGCGGCCATGCCGATGGCTGTCCATGATGCGGTCGGCGTCTGCCTGGCGCCTTGGATACATGTAGTTGTGTCCTTGTCGTAGACACTACTCAAGCGTAGGACTATCTCTTTGTACGACTGCCCTATACTGAAATGCCTCCCAATACCCACCCACAGCAGGGCCTTAACCTGAGCTGACCGATCGAAGGATCATGGCGTGGGATCCAACCAGAGTACAGCCGACCACGCAGGCGCGCATTACCACAAACCCTACCACTAGAGCCCTTTCAACAACTTGAAGGCCAGGCAGACTATTGCAAAGCATGCCTGAATCGCGAGAGCAGTCCCCGCGCGACGCCTACTTCAATGACCTATCCCAGCAACTGTCTACGGAGAAGGACAAGGACAAGGACTCTACACAGCGGCGCGCCTCGCAGGAAGACGCCAATGGCCAGGTGCCGAAGCCAAAGAGAATAGCTTGTGTACTTTGTAGGAAACGGAAGCTGAAGTGCGATGGAAGGAAGCCATCCTGTGGAACGTGTACGCGCCTCCAACACGACTGCTCATATGATGAGGTGCGGAGGAAGAGTGGACCTAAGCGAGGATATGTAAAAGCTCTGGAGGCAAGGCTTGCACAAGTTGAGACACTGCTGAAGACGCAGGATACGCAGGATGATCAGCCGCCAACCATTGTCAAGAATGCTCAGACGAACAACGACCCGAGCAAACTCATGGTGCCGGACTCGTGGAACATTGCTGGAGGAATGGGAAATGCCGACATGTTGTCAAATACCAAGGCCACCAACTCGAGAAGCGAATACCCGCCGGGTCAGTCATTGTATAGGGACAGCATGCTCGGCACTGCAGGCAATGTGGATGGCGATGGCTCAGCAGATTACCCCTTCTCTTGGGAGATGATAGGTCTAGGACTGGACGAGCCACTACCTAGCCAGGACGTAGTCGACGACCTGAATCAGATATACTTTGAGAAAGTACACCCTTCACTGCCAATGATTCATCGACCGCGATACTACGCCGCCATGAATTTGGCGCCTTACATGCGCCCACCGGTATGTCTGCGATATGCCATGTGGTGCAACGCAGCTGCGGTGTCAGACAAGTACGAAGCACTGCAAGGACACTTCTATCACCGCGCGAGGAAGTACATTCAGCAAGACGAGATGCGAGGTCATGGTGAGAGCATGATTACAGTCGCACATTGCCAAGCGTGGGCGCTGCTTGCTACGCATGAGTTCAAGCTTATGTACTTTCCGCGAGCTTGGATGTCGTCTGGTAGATCTTGTCGGTTGGCGCAAATGATGGGGTTGCATAGATTAGATGGCCAAGGCTTGGATGTGAAGCAGTGTTTGCCCCCACCAAAAGACTGGACTGAACGGGAAGAGCGAAGAAGAACGTTCTGGATGGCGTTCTGCGTGGATCGATATTCCAGTATTGGCACTGGATGGCCTATGACAATCGAAGAAACAGATATATTGACAAGCCTACCCGCTGACGAGGAAGCATACGAATTGAGCAAGCCGGCCAAGACCATTAACCTCTTCGAAGCGCTGAATCCAGATGGACCACCGAATCTCTCCGGGTTTGCAGGAGTAGCACTAATGGCATGTCTGTTTGGCCGCAACCTCACGCACTTGCATCGACCTGTACCCGACGACAACGATGACGATCTCAATGGCGAATTCTGGAGGAGGCACAGGAAACTGGACAATATCTTGCTCAACACATCTCTGGCGTTACCTGGTCCATTGCGACTACCTTCTGGCCTGAACAACCCCAATATTGTGTTTCTGAACATGAACATCCATACTTCAACGATATGTCTGCATCAAGCGGCGATCTTCAAAGCAGACAAGAACCGCATGCCGCCGAGGATATCGGCAGAGAGTAAGATGAGGTGCATTACTGCTGCGGGCGAGATCGCGAGTATCATGAGACAGATTAGTCACTTGGACCTTTCAGCAGTAAGTTGTCATGTACCATGCGCCAAGTGCCTAGCAGCTGATCTTGTGTTCAGATGAACCCCTTCATATCGTTCTGCCTCTATGTGGCTGCCCGCGTGTTCGTGCAATACTTAAAATCAAGACCAAAGGATGAACAGGTTAAAGCGTCGTTGCAATTCTTGCTCTCTGCTATGCACGCCGTTAAGCGGAGAAATCCCCTAACAGAATCATTCCTGGTGCAGCTCGACGTTGACCTTGAAGGAGCTGGTCTCGAAGACGTCCACTCGTTGCGAGCACAGTTCCGGAAAGACAGGGAAAGTATCGCGAACCGAATTCCAGGATGCCCACACGAACATCTGGGCATGCCAGCCATGGCCCAAGAAGGCGCACCTACCTACGGCGACCAAGGATTGGCGGCATACAACCAGCCCGGTCAGAAAATTGGCGACACGGCGGCCAACGGCCTCTGCTCATCTCACACTGGCATCACGATCATGCCAGGAGGAATTACGCGGGAGACACTGTCTTACAATTCGCCTCCCAATGGCTATAGCATGAACATGCCCATACGAACACCAGGCTCTACAGGGCCGGCATCGTTCAATCCAGAAATGGACACCAGTCCCGACGGCAGCAACAACGACCAACAGACTCCAGGATCTAGTAGTCATAATCTGTCCTCTCATACTTCCAACACGGCATATTCGCCACAGAATGGTCAACAACGAGACCAAGTGAACGAAGATCAACTCGCAAATATGATGTTCGATGCGAATAACGTCCCCGTGTTTTCTACTGATTTCGATATGCATAGCTTCCCTACTGCGAATCAGCAGCAAGAATCGGGATTCATACTGCCGCAGAGCTGGGCTGGAAATGGTACTGACGCGACGACGACCACCACTACGAATGGCATGTTTGCGGGCAATGACATGATGAATGGTATGACTGACCAGGATTGGGATCGCATGTTGGAGGAGTTTTCGGGTTGGGATAGTGGCATGGAGCATGGCGACGGGACGGCTACTATGCAGGAAATGATAAGGGAGGTTAGGAGGCAGATGTGAGGTTGGTTGATTGGAGCAGAGAATACCACGGGCCGTTTTCTGGCGTTGTTAGGGCGGTGAAGCCATGCGGAATGCTCACTCTGCTCAATTTTACTTGGCTTCGGTGCCGATTGGTGGCAGCAGAATAAATTCTGTATGTCTTTAAGAACGTTTGTGAGGTGTGCTGGTCTTGCCCTGGAGTCAAACGTAGTGAAAACAGACGTGGACGGGAAACAATCGTCGTTGTCGAGTGACATGCAGATATTGCTCTGACATGATGCAATCGCGGCTTCGATCGAACCAGCCCTCAGCAACAATTTGTAGATTCTATGTGATATTAGTCCACGGCGCCGCACGAGCAAAGACTGTTTTGTGGGAGCAATGTAGTGAATCATGTATAGCACTGAGCTCGGTCAGTCCACACATAGATGGCTTAGGTATGACGAATGCAAAACGATCGCCTTCCTTCACAGGAAACTCATTGACGAGGAGGAAGAACTATGGCCATGGCAGTTGCCGGCAATTCTGGTGGCTGAGGCGATGTCTTCCGAGGTCGTCGAACAATTTCTTGTTGAGAGGCCTTAGCTGGGTACGTTTCGCCTTGGTAAATGTGATCGTCGACACTGTTGCAGTCAATTTGTGAGGTCTATCACAGGCTCGTGAAAGTTATCAACCAATTCCTCCTTTCCAATTCCGCCAAACATTCTTCGATCTTGACTCTCCTCAACCCTAGTTGCGCTGCGATTCCTTCAAGAGGATTTTCTCCATCTAGCTGTGGTAGGATAGAGAGAAAGTGGTCCTTGAACTCGAGATTTTCCAATCGGCTTTGCACAGCCTCCAGTAAGCGATTCTGCTCGTCATCAGGATGAGCTGGGTTTGATATAAGCAGATGTGCGCCATTTTGGTCATCCGCCATGCGAGCTTGGGTATGCTGTCTTCTGCTATGCATTGCAACAATAGTCGTTCTTTCAGAGCTGACGCTTTCCAGATCATCATCCATCACAGGTCGAGGATGAGGCGACAGCAGACTGCCTACTGACAGAGGCCTCCTGGCGAATGGGTTCGGCTCGTTTGCCAAAGTCCTGGGGATGCGAAGCCAGCCATATGTTTTAAGCTGCACCACCAATTTATGCCGCACGAGGAAGGACAGGATATCCATATACGCACCATGATGATCTCGAGACGGAATCAGCAATCCGTACTTGATCGGCTTGCCGCTCAGAACCTTGAGCATATTCGGTAGTGACGGCAGTGTCGGAAAGGATTTCAAGTAGGCCTCAGTGAGCTTGGAAAGCTGATGTAGTGGTGCTCCCGGGGCCACGACGTAGACGTTTCGTTGGTGGAGAGGGTCTATCACCTCGGCTTTACGCCATTTGATAAGGTGTTGCGCGAGGAAGAGGATGTCTTTGACAGGCATGCCGAGCCTGCTTGCTTGTTTCTGCAAACTCTTGGTGGACATGTGCTCTCGGATGAAGTGTGCGAGGGGTGATGCGTCCGGGTGTGAGAGCTGGCTCAGCAATAGATCTTTGCTTTCTAGAAGCAGTAATGCGGATGATGGTTCGAGTTGCTGACTGTCACTCTTGCCATCATCGACATGATTAATATGCAACCACATTTCCATGCCATTTAGTCGTATGCCCGCCACTTCACGGGAAGAGATGCGATGGAAGACCTCGTTGAGCGCCCAGACCAGCTCACTGGTCTCTGTCATCTGCTTCCATAGTGCTTCTAGATTCCAGTGCTCCTGTTTAGCTTTCGCTTTCAGGGTAAGCAATTTGCGACTCTCATTCGAGACATAGTTGGCTTTTTTCTGCCAGTAGTGCAAAGCCATACTCAGTGTCCTCACTACATCGTGATATAGCGCTTTGACAAACTGCTGTCCATGGTCCCCGCGCGATTTCAGGACGAACACGACGTGGAACATTGATATCTGTTCAGGGGCAGTGCCTCCGCTTGACACTGTTGCATTACTCTCCATAGACTGACCCAGCTTGCCTTGAACCTGAGAATCAAGACTGTCGGGAACATGCGCGAAGTCATGCCTATTTCTGCCTGGAGCTGATTGCTCAGGCGGTGAGCTGGCAACGCTCTCCGGGGTCAGATACATGTGATATTCGCCATAGTGGTGTTTGGCTGCTTGACTGTCCTTTACCTCTTGTTTAGCATTCTGCTCGGGTGACCAGTTGCCATTTTCTAGGGAGTAGATCGGGTGTCCGAGGAATGTGAGACCCTGAAGGCTGACCTCAAACTTCTCCCTATCAGACCATCTGCCTGGTGAGAGCAGCTTCTCGAGACTTTCGACAGAGTGACCCAAGACATGGTCATTGACAAGCCGGCCATTTGCATGGCCGTCTTCATTGCCGTTGATCTTCGCAGAAGTACGACTTAGTCCAGGTGTTTCAGCATGATCGTCGTCTTCAGCATCAGAGTCGGACTCGTCTGTATCATCAGCGCTATGCCGACGACGCAGTGGCTCAAATTGAGGATGTTCTGGCAGGTGGAAGACTAGCTTGGGCCCCGGGCGCGAGCGAGTGATCAGCAGGATCGCGACCAGGTCGGTGGTGTTCGCCGCATTACAGGGTGCCATTCGACATGTGCTCCGCTTGCATTTACAGTCGAAGTCATGCTGGTTGTGTGTTGTGCATTGGCATGTTGAAGGTGTGTTTGGAAAAGGACGCGAAGATGGAAGTTGCGCAAAAAGCTTTGGCCAAGAAATGTTGTGGGGGATCGGAAGCGGGGGGGGGGGACCCGAATGGCTATCACGCGTATGGCTATGAAATTGTGGTCATACTAACCTAGTACACAGAGTGAGATATTCTTCAAACTGGTTGCTGAACCTATGCTAAATCGTCCGTGGGAACTAGCACAGCTCTTTTTCTGTGCCGAATAGCTCTATTAGGACGGCACTGCACTCGTCCATTCTCGCACTGCTGTATGCCATAGTGCACGACAACCATTGTTGAACCTCTACGTCAATAAGCATACCATAAGGATCTTCAACAGCTGCCACGATGCACTGCCCAATCCCTGCATGGCAGTATTGGCTTCCTACCTCGAGACGCTCGGATCTCAAGAGCAGCTATGTCATCCAGTCTGTGAGCTACGACATTTTTTGGTCAATGGGTAGCTTGTCGAAGCCTCGGCCTTGTCATCGAAGACGTCGTAAATCTTCGGCAATTGGTATTGCGCCGGCTGTGTCTTAGGTCCATGAATGCAATTCCACAAGGACTACAGCACGCAATGGCCAGCTTCAGTTGCAAGCCCTGCAAGGAGAGAGTTTCATGTGCGTAGGTCAGTGCTATCCAACGCCTAGCAAGTCTTGCCCTCATATATTCCCTTTTCAGCACGTCCAAACTCGCACGGCGCTGACCACGGATCTCATTGTTGAGCTGCACAGCTGTTGAAACGAGCTTTAGACCTAGCCTATCTTTACCACAGCAGTTCGGACCATATCTCGTCGTGAACCAGTACTCTGTGCAAGATTCATCAGAAGTCCCTCCAATGCTAATCTCCTAGGACCCGTGAGGGAGGTGATTGCAGCCATACTGTTACAAGAAATGATGCTCTGCATCATCAATCAAACTCCTCGCCAAACCTGTATCAATTATCTGTCAAGGCTGCACAGGCTTCGCCTCGCTCTGTCTTATTGCCCCGAAGACAGCACCACAATAGTCCCGTATCGTTTTACTGTACGACATGGCGTAAAACAACCGATCGCGAACCTCTTCGTCGAAAATTTCTCCTAGGAGATCTGCCTTGTCTTCATTCTTCTTGTAACTACTGCGATTCGCACTGGCGCTGCCTGAAGTCTCCAGACACTGCGGCATGAATCGAGCGAGATTGCGTAGCACCAGAACCGCCCGCAGAGGAACGCTTGTGGCATCGCCTTTCTCATCCTCCAGCATCATGAGCCTCACGATCTCGTACGAGGGCGCAGTCTGCACAGCGTCAGGCTTGATATTATGTATCGCTCGAGACTGTTCTGTTTCTGGTAGGTGGGTGCCAATGTGCCGTGCGAAAATGTGTGTGCGAGACACCTTGCCGCCTGTGAAGTCGGTCGACGTCCTGCTGCAGCCAGCCCATCTACAGCGGTATGTAGTCTTGTCTGCTGCACTGAAGTCGTAGACCTCGCTTGCGGATTTCTTGCTCATCCCATTCGATCTGCCATTGGCGGGCGTAGACGATTTCGAGTCAATGTCCATCTTGTCACCATCGGCACTGGCAAGCGTTCTTCGTGGCAGCAGCAGATGGTTTGCAAGAATGTGATGAAGCATGTCATCGCCGTTGCGAAACCATTCTGCGCATGTTCGATCCTGAGTAGAAGGCACTGATAGTATGCCAGTGATCGAATCCCTGGTGCCATTGACTGCAGTGGTCGACTGCCAGTGGCATTGCGTAAGCTCCTTGCCCTTATCCGAGGCCTTCGACCCGACTAGCATGCCTGTGTCAACAGGATTCTTCCTCGATTTGATACCCTTGATCACATATTTGTTCGAGCCAGCAACCTGAGCCGTGGCACCCTGGAAAGTGCTGCTGACATTCTTGATAAAATCGCCAGCTATGAGATGTGGGTGTGTCGCGCTATAAGGAGCGAACGTGCCCTGGTATGCCTGCCATAGAGATATTTGAGTCATCTCTGCGCTGGAATCGGCTTGAAAACACATCCGCAACCATTCTGACGATCTCTCAGGCTCATCCATTTTAAGCAATTGGTCGACGATGCTTTTCGACAGTCGAGGCACGGGTGCAATGCTATCATCTGCCTCCTGCCGTCTGGCAGGCCGTTGCTCTCTGTGCTCTTTTGCATTGAACAGCAGTAGTCTACTCAATTGATGTGCAAGCACGTTCCCATTGAGACTATGTAGCAGATGCTCCACATTGTCGCCGAAGGAGGTGTATTGGCCAAGAAAATCTAAACATGCGGACCGCAGCTCCTCGTCTTCGACCAGAAGGAGTTCCTGTACGTGTCGTAACATCGACGAGGGAATTTCGTCGAGTCTTTTCGGCGATGGATGTGACATGGCGATTCGGCTCACTGTACGCAATGCGGTAGTGCTGGTACCTCGATCCGAGCTTAGTGCGTGGCTCAATAGCCCCTGATATATCGCGTCCTGGGACCTGATATCAATGTACTTCAAGACCTGTTCGGCGGTATCGAGCACGTAATGTCGCAGCTCAACAATGCTAGAATGCTCCGGCAGGTTTAGCACCACAGCGATCAGATCGCGAACCAGCGGTAGGCGCGCAAGATAGGCGGCATTCTCTTCTTGTAAGGCCATGTTCCGTAGAACCAAGCCAGCTTCGGTGATCCGGTTAAGTTGGGACAGGAAGTCGTCCGTGAGCACGTTGTCATCTGTAATGGTGGGGATACGAGCCTTGAGCCTCTGCAGGATATCGGGCGTGCCGTCTAGACCATTCAGAGTCTCGTCGTCGCCGGCAAAGAACTCCTCGTCGTACATGACATCCCAATCAATGTCATAGAACAGGCTCGTGGCCTGCAAGACCTTCTTCACTAGCGCATCAGCAAGACCGGGAAACTGGTCAAAGCGGTATTTGTCGCCACGCTCGTGGCTGATCTTGACAAGATGATGCAGTGCGTAGCGTTCCTCATCTGCTAGCCCACTTTGCAACGCAAGTTGTGCGCGAATGTAGATATTTGGTCCAATAAACCCTGTCCCAGGCAGCATGACATTCCGGTATTTTCGTGCCAGAGGCCCTGCATTAGCTTCTAGCTTCCTTTTCCGCTCATTTCTGTAGAACTCGGGATTGTTCGCTGGTGTGATAACAGGCTTCAGAGACAGTGGATACGCTTGCGACGGCTCGTATGATGCAAGAGTCGCTGAAGCGCCATTTGTCACGGACGAGACGTTTTGCATGCCGTTCATGCCCGTGGCAGGCGACGGTGATGCATGTGAAGTCTGATTCTGGCCGCGTGTCTGGCGTCCTGAAGTGATGTCAGGTTGGAACAGCACTCGTTGTGGTGGCTGCTGTCTCAGGCCACGTGTAGATCGGCCTGTCGCACTGCCTGGATCATCTCCAATATCTGGCTTCTCTTCCTTCGGCGTCTTCTGCTCCGGACTGGCATCACTGTCACCATTTGGCAGGTTATCCTCCCTGGCCTTTGGACGCTCGTAGTTCTCCAACGTGCGAGACATCACGTTCCCTCCTTTGGCTGTCACGTCCTCAAGGATTTCTTTCGGCGGCGGTTCTTTCCCCCAATGTGTGCTGATCTCGTACGCGACCAAGTTCTTGTAGTAGACGTTCTTGATCTGGAATGCCTGGGCTGCTGAATACTGGTTCTTGCCGATGAACTCTTCCGCAAACTTGCGCCACATCAAAGGCTTTGCTTTTGTGTCCGAACAGAGATCATAACCGCCTTCCTCCACCACGCGCTGATACAGTTTGAAGAGATCGATGTGTCGAACGCCGATTTTTGGTGCAGGGTCGAGGAGAGTTCTGCAAGGTCGACGTGTCAGCACGACATTCCTCTGATGAAGCGACAACACATAATGGGGCATACAACATACCCGCGCTTCTCATGATACTCAGCGAGCTTGTTCATGAACTCCTCTCGCTCATCCGTGCGCTCAATTGACAGACCGCGTTTAGGTGCCATGTTCGCGATTCGCAGTTGGCACGCGGGAGTTACACAAGGACGAAACAACGAAGATTCGCTATCCCATCGCCCACAAGACGACCGACGGCATCGACGTTGATATGGCAAGGGAGAAGGGAGGACGCTGGGAAACCTTGCTATGCTATTATGGCGAACACCTGAGGAGCTGCACAACGACTTCGCGTCGCGATTGCTCTTGGCTCCCTCCGCGAGGATCGCCGAGAACGGTCCGTGCCGGAGCAAGGGTTGCGAGCATCGCTCCTGCCACAGCTGCCTTCAAGCCTTCTTAATCTTTCGCTCCACCCATGTCGTCCCTGCTCCACAGTGTTTACCTCAGGACGTACGACCGCCTGCATGTAGTAGCAGTCGTCTTCACATACATCACACGTGTTATATGCTGGACGACGAGTCCCACTGTACACACTGGAGGCTGCCATGCTCGGCTCGAGAAGAGTCTAGTCAATCATCCACTAACCAATCAAGCACTAATACATCATGGCAATCGATATGTGCTTTCCGGTAGCCAAATACTCCTTCGCGGTGGGCAAGAATACTGACGAGAAGATCGAGTGGGAGCACCTCCACGCGGAAAACCTGTTCGTCGTCGTTCAAGGCACTGAAAACCTCTACGGTGGTCAGTCCCTGGCCTTGAGAATAATACAGGGCAGCAAAGTCTTGGTACACACCCGGCCTGTTGTGTTCAGCATGGTACAGCTAACAAATGTGCAGGAAAGCGTCGACATTGCACGCTACCTCGAAGATGCTATCAAGACTCGCAGAGAGAGCAGTACCTACTTCATTGAGCAACTACCAATCTTCGGCATCACAAAACACTTTCTGTTGGCTCTGCGATATCATTTGAAAGATGGCCGCGTGAGTGGCCCCCCTACCGCGCCAGAAGACATATCTGACTGATCACGCAGCACCGGCGTCTGCAATTGCGTCTGCAAAGTGTTGAAGACTGCCAGCAGATAGTGGAATTGTTAGGAGCCTGGGGTATGGAGTTCCGAGAACAGTTTGCACGACCTGGTACCGCTACAGGACGTCCGATCACATCGTCGAACCAGCAAGATTTCCGACTACTCACTGCGCAGTCGAGCTCTCCACACTCGAGCAAGAATCAGCAGAGACCAGGAGGATCTGCACCAGGACTTGCAGCGCCATGCCCAGTCAGCGATCAATTACATCATGTCAGCAGTCGTCCTGGTCCAATGCGAGAGCATGCGAATCCTGGTCAAGAGTTGCCTCGTCCGAGTATCCTGAGACGTAACGAACGTCCTCTACCTCGTGAGGTCGTGCCCGACAGGCCCAGCACGGCACAGATGTGGCGATCACACACCAGTGCATGCCAGCTAGACTCGGACACATTTCGTCGAACGGAACATGTCCCACCGACGCTGCCAGCGGGCAGGCCATCGTCCGCATCAGGTATGTCCATTCTCAAAGATGCACGGCAAGTTGTGGGAGAGGACCAGGCAACAAGAGAACAACAGATGTCGAGGCAGGCGTCCCCAGGACGTCGACAGCCGTCTTCTGCTGCCGCCGATCTGCATTTCTCCCAGATCCTGTCATCGGACTCGACGAGACCACCAACTGCACTGTCCGCGACATCAGCGGTCACCTTCGCGCACGATACACAAGGCTATGAGATCGCACTGCAAAGTGAGCTAGCGGACAAGTCCCTTGCCGGTCCAGGCAATGCCGGCAGCTCACGTCCAGGCTCTGCATTGTCTCTGCCACCTCTGAAGAAGCCTCGACCTGTCACCAAAAATCGTCCCTCATCCTCACTTCACGAACCATCGTTACCATCTACCTGTCAAGAGAAATGGGAAACCCCTGGCGTGGAACGAAAACGTCCTTCCATCAGCTTTCACGATGAACATATTGTCGAAGAGTCGTCCAAGATGCCAGGAGGTCTCAACATCGATGACCAGGCCAGCGTGAACATCTCCGCGCAGCATGCTCCGGTACCATCTAAGCCTGCAAGGACTGAGAAGCCCAGGACGATGGATGAGTTATTGCGGAAAGGGCGCGAGGACCTTGCAAAGGCAGCGAAGCGGCGTCGACATGATAGTATGGCAGATGCGCCGCACGAAGTCGAGTCGCCCCTACCATCACAAGCTAGCATTGCTTGGCCGGCGAAAACCACAATGCCAGCTTCAAATTTGCTGGCAAGGCCATTTGACGACGATGCCAAGACACGAGCTTATACAGCTATCGACACGAGAGAGACTGTTCATGACCTGTCTCTTGACCAGTATGCTGCCCAGCGCGCATCCGAGCGACAAGCGGCCTTGGACGACTTCATGATCGCAAACTTGGAGAATCCTTCGTTCACAACTCTTTGTGAGGATGTCGAGAAGTGTTGGCGCCGTATCGCGCTAGGGCTTTGATGCCGAAACTGCTGAGAACCGTCCGGAAAATTCGCGGATCCTGACGCACTGCCTCTGTCGGCAGAGTGAGAGTGCGATGTCCATTGTTGCCGTGAAAGGATGTTGGGCAACGATGACTGGCAGGAGACGAGCCAGCACCATGTAAGCAGTTCGGAAGGTTGTTTTGGCGAACATTTGGAAGACATTTGCTCAATCTTCTGGGAGATGTACAAAGTCATCTGGCTCTAAGTATCATAAATTCGTAAAACTTCATCGCTCTCGCTCTCAATCCTCCATCTCCGCAGATGTTATCGGGCTAGGCAATTCCACAATTGAGACGTCAAGATCAGTTTTCCTAGTGGCTTCAACTTCCATATGATTCATCCCAATGGCTCCTCCTGGATGGTTGCGCTTGAACACTTCCTTTGTCGTCTCGCGATGCAGTTCGTCAGCTACTGTTAATGCCAGCATGTCGGCAACTGCAAGTGCCACTGTCGTCGATGTCGTGGGGGCACAAACTCCAAAAGAAACCTCCTCCTTCTCGTGAATTGGCGTGGGAAGCAGAATCCCATCAGTTCTGTCAAATAACAATTGACAATCCCTCCGCTGCGTATGCGAAGTCATAGCCATCACCCGAACAGATCTCGGGATATGAGGCATCAAATTCAGCAACTCGGGCGTCCTACCGCTGAAAGAAATGAATAAAAGCACATCATTGCTACGGATATCGCCCAGGTCCCCGTGGGCTGCTTCGGTCGCATGCATGAAACTCGCGCTGACGCCGAGCGATTTCATGGTTGCTACGAGTTTCATGCTAATGTAGGCGGACTTTCCTACGCCGCAGACGAGGACTTTGGCGTTCCGGTGTTGGGCGGAGATGATGGCTTTTACGGCCGCGACAAGGCCGTCGCGCGCGGTTTCAGAGGTTTTGTAGAGGGCGACGATATGGTTTAATGCTTCTGCCTCTGTCCTGAGGATGTCGACGGCGCGGTCGAGAAATCTTTCGGATTGTGAATCGTCTTCGGACGTGGTTGCTGGCGAGATGTAGCCGGACATTCGTCGCCGCTTTGTTGGTCGTGGGGAAGCCATGGGTGTTTTTTCGCTGCGAAGGGGACGTGAGAAACTTGGGGAGCTGCAGGGACGAAGGGCTCTTGTTGGGGAATGAAGTAGCATGAACTGCACAGGCAACGCAGAAATGGAAATGGATGGCGATCCGTAGTCCCTTTAGACTAGGCATACTAGTAGTATGGAGATAGTAAACAGTATCGGACCGGGACAAATAGTATGGTCACCGAGGCGCGAACAAACAAGCAGGTCAGTCCTACCGAACAAGAAAGTCTAGACTCATTTCCGCCCTTTCACGACCACGCATTTGTAGCACGCGGCCGTGGAAGACTCCATCTACTTCGTGCCTAGCAGGGCACAAAGCTATCAGCCCGAAGAGCTTGGAATTCCGATATCTTGCTGGGCCAAGCACGCTATCGTAATAGCTTTGTATCACATAATCTATGACGGTATGGCCGTCGTCGCGCATCGGTACGGTAGTACTGTGGTAGAGGGCACGGAGCTAAGGTCAAGCGCGCAAAGAGATCGTACGAGGTATAGCGAATGCGAGCTAGGAGATTGGTTGAGAGCATCGAAGCGCTTCTGCAAGGCACGACCATGGAAAGGATCCAAAACTGGACATCGCGATGGATTTGGTACGGCTTTAAGCATAGAGTTGCATAAAGTTCGCACTACACAACTTGATCCGTGAAGTGGATCGCACATGCGTGCTGACAGATGATTGATGATGAGTATATTGGATGTCAAGTATCCTGGCAAGTACATATCTGTACACGTGCCTGGAGAGAAACGGCAAACGATTGCAGGCAGAACAATGACAACGAAAGGGACAAGGATGCAAATAGCCGCCACCGAGATTCTCGGGCCTCGTTTCTTGCAGGATTTTCAGTTCAACAGCGGCTTGACACCTTTGTGTATCGCTGCAATGCCCATAGAAAGGTTCTCCCACCCGTTCTCTATCCCCGTGCCATCAGGCTTCTGTCCAGGTATCAGGAATCCAGCATCCTTGATCATCTGTGCGAACTCCGGCTGCGAAGGAAAGCGCTCAATGCTCTCAACCAAGTATTGGTAGCTGTCGCGATCTGCAGCGACAATCTGTCCGATCAAGGGAATAGCGCTGAATGACCACCTCTTGTATACGGCATTGAACAGCGGATTCGATAGCTGGGGCGCAAATTCAAGGCAGGCAAATACACCTCCCGGCTTCAGCACGCGAAATGCTTCCCGTAGAGCCTTATCTTTGTGCGTGAAATTGCGTATGCCGAATGCGACAGTATACAGGTCTATGCTGTTGCTCTCTATCATTGGCAGCTCTTCCGCATTCGCCTCAAGGTAGTCGACTCGTCCTTCGGATTGGTATGGCGTTGCTGCCAATCGTCGTCGCCCCTCTGCGAGCATTTCAGGATTGATGTCGGATATCGTGACATGCGTTTTGGGATCGTGGTTGATGTTCGTGGCGTGGTCTAGCATTCGCATAGCGATGTCGCCACTACCGCCGGCGATGTCCAATATCCGCTGGCCTTTCTGCTCGTTGTGGAGGGAAGCATATCGTACGCCAGGGTTGAGGCCTCTGACGAAGTGATCCTTCCAGAGGCGATGAATACCTAGGGACATGAAGTCGTTCATGCTGTCGTAGCTGCTCGCTACTGAAGAGAAGACGCCGGCCACTGCAACCGATGTTAGCGAGACATTCTCCAGATGCCACAGTGGACGACACATACCTCTTGATGCCTTCTCCTCTTCGGCCACTGTCTGATAGCCAAAGTGCGTAGTCTTGCCATTCTGTGATCTCGACTCTGCTTGTTGTTTCTGCTGTATGCTGGATGAAAGCCCTCTTCGACACTCTGAACATGTCCATGATCTCGGAGCTGCCACTCGTAGCCTTTTCGCTCCACGAGGCACAAACGTGGACATGGTGATGGTGTTGGATCAAATGGTCATGAACCTTGAAGCATCACCGCAACCAAAACATCGATTTGGGGCTCTGCGGCGATAGCCTAGCGTCAACTCCATCGGCCCAAGGAAACTGTGGAAGAACTCTGGGGAAGTTGCCGAGGCCTTAACCCGATGGAAAGCGCGATCCTGTCCAATGCAACGACATCTTGTACATTTGGGAGAATGTAGTCGTAAGCCTGCTTGAAGCCATCATGGCATTCAAAAGAACGATCACGGCCCTAGGACGAAGTGCTCTGGCCCACGGTACTCGAACTACTAGACTGCGGGCATGCCCAGCTTGTCAACAAAGATGGAATTCAGTATCGCAAAAGCAAGGCTCGGATCGGTATGCGCAGACACATGATATGTTCGCAGCGGCATACTGATCTATGTAGCGTCCATTTCCCTGGAGCAGTCAATTCCAGGTTCACGACCTCCCTCCAATTCGATCGAGCCACAGAAGATGATGCCATGCCTACATACCGCATTCTGGACCAAGAAGGGCAGATTGTAGATGTAGACCGCACCCCACCAGACATTACAGATGAAGAGGCTCTCAAGCTGTACAAAGACATGGTCACGGTATCCATCATGGACTTGATCATGTTCGATGCGCAACGGCAAGGCCGCATCAGCTTCTACATGGTATCAGCCGGCGAGGAAGGAATAGCAGTCGGCAGCGCCAGCTCTCTTAGTCCTAAGGACCCCATATTCGCACAGTATCGTGAACATGGCGTATTCCAATATCGGGGCTTTACGATGGATGAGTTTATGGCGCAGCTCTTCGCGACTAAGGATGATACCGGTCTTGCGAGGAATATGCCGGTGCATTACGGGAGTAAGAAGTATCATGTGCACACTATAAGCAGTCCGCTTGCGACGCAGATACCGCATGCTTCTGGGGCGGCGTATGCGGTCAAGATGCAGAACCAGCAGAATCCTACTGACGAGCCGAGAGTAGTGGTGTGCTATTTTGGTGAAGGGGCAGCTTCTGAAGGAGACTTCCATGCTGCATTGAACATCGCCGCTACGAGAGCATGTCCGGTTTTGTTCATTTGCAGGAACAACGGGTATGCCATAAGCACGCCTACCTTGGAGCAGTACCGTGGTGACGGAATCGCCTCTCGTGGTGTTGGATATGGAATCGATACCATCCGTGTGGACGGCAACGATGTTCTAGCTGTACGCGAAGTGACAAAACGCGCACGAGAACTGGCCTTACAGGGCGGCGGCCGACCTGTCCTGATAGAAACCATGAGCTACCGTGTCTCGCACCATAGCACGTCAGATGACTCATTCGCATACCGCGCCAAGGTCGAGGTCGAAGACTGGAAACGAAGAGACAATCCTATAACACGTCTGCGAAAGTGGCTCGAAGGCAAAGGAATCTGGAGCGATGAGAAGGAAAAAGACCTTCGTGCGGATACACGCAAGGCAATTCTGAATGCGTATCGGAAAGCAGAGAAGGAGAAGAAACCGCAGCTAGGCAACATCATGCGTGATGTGTACGCAGAGCCGACGGAAGAGCAGCGAGAGCAGATGGCGCAGTTGAGAAGTATTGTGGAAAAGTATCCTAACGAGTATGATGTTTCTGAATTTGATGGTGGGCTTGATGGCTTGACACTAGACAAGAAATGAATGCCCGCTTCGCCGAAGGCGTTCGCAGTTCACGTTGGCTCGTACTGACAGCACGACGGGCTTGAGGCGGAGCGCAGACCCTCTGTATGATGGCAGTGTTGTCGGTACCACGACGGGCGCCACATACAACAGAGATATCCTTATATTAAGACCTGTATGTGCGATGGAATAGGCAGCACGCCACTTGATGAGTCCATCTCGAGCTTGGACACGGCCATCTGAGGTACTCGCGAGACTTCCCGAGTTACTTATACGGCCTTAATAGGTTACAGGTCTTGTAAGCCTAGACTACTCACCGTTCCAAGGAAATCTCCTGTCTTTCCCCCTGCAGCATCCTGTTGTCGAAGCAACTCATCGATGTCGACTCGTCCGGCAGTCAAGTACTTCTCGCTCACACCAACATTGACTCGCTGACTCAGCAGGTGCTTGAGTTCGGCTTTGACAGCGCCAATTTCAGCTTTACTGAGCTCGCGTAGCTGGCGCTCCTTCTTCTTGCGACCAGCGCCGCGTCCATGTTTGCCAATCGCTTGCTTTTCGAATTCTTCGCTGTCGTAATCTACGCCAAGATCTTCTGCTGCGGCGCGCATAGTCTCGTCTTCTTTGTGGTGCTTCTCTCTGGCGATGGTGGTATCTGCGATCTTTTTTGCTAGCGTTACGCGTTCTTTCAGACGCGACACGACCCTGCGATCTATGTCGAGGGTGCGGATGTAGTAGCCCTGTTTGGCGGCATCTGATGCATTGTTTTGCTTAGCTATCGCTGACTTTGCGTGGACTTTTGCAACTAGTCTTCGTACAGCGGCGACTTCTTCTGGAGCGCATATTAGTATCGAAGCTCCTTCTTGGCCAGCTCGGGCTGTCCTTCCAGATCTGTGCACATATGTGTCGGCGGCTTTTGGGACGTGGTAGTGAATGACGAGGTCGACGTTGGGGATGTCAAGTCCACGCGCAGCAACGTCTGTTGCTACCATGACTACAGGCCTGGACTTCTCAGGATCCGTAAACCGTTCGACTGACCGCAGGCGAGCTTTTTGTATCATCCCGGAATGAAGTGGTAGTGCGTTCACGTTCAAGTTCTGCAGTAATGGGGTGATGCGGCGAACTGCGTCGATGCTGTTCGCGAAGATGATCGCTCTTTTGGCTTGCTTCAGCAGGAGGAGCGCATAGGCATACAAATCCTTCTCGGTGCCACCACATTCGACCATGCCTTCTCTGAGGCCAGTTGCGAGCTGGTTGCGAGGGTTGACATCGATGTACTTGGGCGCGTCCTCACGAAAATTGAGTTTAGACAGCAAATATTCCATGGTTTCTTTGCTGCCAAGCAAGTTGTCTTTACGGTTCAGCTTGCCAACAAGCTTTTTTTGCAAGTCACGATTGAACGTCGCCGAGAAGACGAGCGTCTGTCGTGAGTGGGAGGTTGCTTCCGCTTGATCACCCTCATCTTTCTCTTCGTCTCGATCAACACGATCCAGTGTGTTCAGTATCTCCTCAACCTCTTTGAAGTTGCCTTGGCTGAGTAGTCGGTCAGCCTCGTCTACGACAAGGAAGTCGATCTGCTTCAAGGAGGCGGCAATGCCTTGTCCAGAGCTGATTACCTCCCACAAACGGCCGGGCGTGCCAATCACAATGTCAGCATGTTGTAACAGCCGTTGCTGCTTAAGCAAGGATAGTCCTCCTGTCAGGGTGGCGACCGAAGGTTTCCTCGTCAACAGGCCAGAGAACAAAGCTGTGAGATGATGATCGAGCTGATGCGCCAGTTCTCTCGTCGGCGAAAGTATGAGTGCTAGTGGCGTCGACTTCCCTTGTTTGCGCTCGTGCTTGGCTGCCTTCTCCAGATAACGCTCAAGGATTGGGATACCAAAGGCTAGGGTTTTGCCTGACCCAGTCGAAGCCTTACCAACCACATCATGTCCCTCCAATATCTCCGGGACGACTGCTCGCTGGATTGGGGTGGGCTTGGAGAATTTCAGCTTTGACAGAGATGCCATGGTGTCAGGAGAAAGCTTGAGGCTGTTCCACTCTGTTACGTCCGCGTCAGTTCCGTCATCCTCTCCAGATCCCAGAAGGCTCTCGAAGGGCACGTGAGGCGCTGCAGCCTCAGTGCCAGCACTCGTCTTCTTCGATTTCGACTTTGCCTTCGCCTTCGGGTCCTTCTTCGTTTTTAACGCTTTGGCCGGCTTTTCGTCAACTTTCTCACCCGCGGTGTCATTTTCATCGAAGCCGGACCAGGAAGCGCCATCGGCCACATCATGGCTTTCTTCTTCGTGCGCTACGTCCCCGTTTGCTTGAGCTGGCTCCGGTGCACCGTTGGCGTGATACTCTGTCTTGCCAGTCCCATCCCGCACAACTTCAACATCGTCAATCTCCTCCAGCCCGAAAAAGCCTTCCAGATCGTCCATGCGATCCGGTAAAGAGACCTCTTTCCACGCCAGGGCATTTATGTCGACTTTTCGCTTGGGAGCTTTGCGTTGCGAAGCACTACCGTCACTATTCTCTTCCAACCGCTTACGCTTACGATCCTTCATCGCCGCAATTTTCGGTGGCAGTACGCGCGTCTTGTCCGCCATTCGAATGGTCATGCTGCCAGTCTGTGCAGCTGAAGTTTTCATGAGAGCGCCCGAAAGTGAAGTGACCCCAAATTTGAAGTCGGCGATTAGTCTAGTCTCAGTGCTCAGAGCCGCTTCCTCTTCGAGCTAGCTGCTTGGCGGCAACCCCTGTCCTTAGCACTTGCCTCTTGCCTCTCCAACCTTCAGCACTTGCCGCTTCAACCTTCACCTCAGCATCATCATCTTGTTGTGGTCATGCGCACTTGCATAACGGCGCGAAGATGACATACACTCTCAATCTCGTTCTCAATGCCCACCAGCGGATGCATACTCGTACCACTCCTTTCGATCACGAGCACGACGCCTCATGGACGAACCCGGCAGCAGCAGCAGCATTACATGCCCCGGGACGGCATGGCTTGTCTCTGAATATGTCGATCAAATCTTGAACGGCTGCGGAAGCCCCAACTGTACCGAAGTTCTTTGTTATACTGGACTTCTCAACACGAGCACCCGGCCGATACGACGACATGCTCCGCGCACAGCTAGAGCTATTGCTATCTCCATAGTCAATAGCACCGACGATGGCGGACATAGATGTCGGCGAAATCGATCGTCGAAACGGACGGCAACTCCTGAAGCGACAGGAGGACCTAGAGACCCTTCCTCGTTGACACAGCTGTTGTGTGACACTGAAGCTGTGCGAAAGTTTTGCGATGGTAGGTATCTACCGTTGGTCTTCCATGCAATGAATATGCTCACTGTTCAGATCTGCTGACTTTGGTTGTATAGGTGATAGAGACATACGTCCGGATCGAGAGTTTCAGGAGCTCTCCCATTTGCATGAGCTGCTGTCCGACTGTCTCGAGAAGGCGGGCCGGGCATATCCTTTGCCTACGGAAGAATTCTGCGAAAACGAGGTCTTGGTCGATGAACTGGGTCATACTGCCATTCCATGGCTTGTGGGCAAGCTTCCGCCGCTTACCCGTCTCGCACCATGGAGCATGATCGACCGCGAAGTAATCAGTAAGGGGCTTGCTTACCCGCAGCAGACCGAAAACGTGCCAATAGATGAGAGCTATAACCCATGGCTGGCTATACTCAATGTGCTGAACAACAAGCCCTACCTGCGCCTACTCGATGCGGTCATGGGCGTTGTAGGGCGCCGTTGTCATTTGGAGAGCTTCTTGCGACGGGAAGATCCAGACTACGCAAAGTACGGACGCTGTGGACAAAACCCGATTGCATTCTTGCTGGCGAATGTCCTGTACAGAACCACTTCTAATGACGGCGATCCTCGTCACCTGGTAAGTATTGATATTTCGCGATGCTCTGAAGGCCGGTGGCATCATCTGGAACTGGGCACTTCCGCCCGTACGCTCATGCGATGGCTAACGCGGGGTTTCATGCAGATCACTTTTGCCCTCGTCGCGTGGATGAAGAGGTTGTTCGCTGAAAAGTGGAACTCCAGCCCAGTCTTCGAAGCGGGCGGCACAGTGTGTGGCATACTCGAATTGATCGGGTATCTCTCTACGTTCTCCGTCCACGACGTAGGAGGGCCCGCACTACCTGCCGAGAGCTTCGAGATGCCTCTTGTCACGCTTCAGATCGACACCTTGACCATGGCGAAGTCATACCTGGACTACATCGATGATCCGCGAAGTCATATACATCACGTCTTGGAGTGGCCAATAATATTCTCCGCGGAAATGCTGCCACGTTACTTCCGAACCATGAACCATCTGAGGATGCAAGTGACCCACTCGAAGGCCGACATGGCGAACATGCTTCGTGGTAGGAGTGGTACGTATCGTCCTTGGAGACAAGTCTTGACCGTGTCATAAAGCTCGTTACAGTTGTTTGCTGACATATTCTGCTTTGTAGGCGTCCAACTGGAAAGCAACGAGCTACCCGAGCAGATACAATTCTCGGAGGAGCACTACCTCCTACTTAGCGTGAGCCGTAGTCATATCCTCACAGACACATGGGATCAGCTATGGCAGCGCCGAAAGTTTGAGCTCCGGCGCCCGCTGCGGGTTCGTTTGGGCGAGGCGGACGAGCTTGAAATTGGGCACGATCTTGGCGGCGTGCAAATTGAGTTCTTCAACCTCTTATGCAAGGAAGTGTTTACCGAGCAAGCTCGTAAGCTAAGGACAGCAATAACATATGTTCAGGGTGATGCTGACCTACTTAACAGAGATGTTCGCCACTGATCCGCAAAGCGGCATAAGCTATTTCCGACCAGCTTCTCTGCAACCGCTCTATATGTTTGAGCTATCTGGCTTGGTCATGGCGCTGGCGCTGTACAACGGGATAACGCTCCCAGTCAGGCTTCCGAAAGTGCTCTACATGATGCTGCAATCAGAGCCGACAGAGTCACCAGCAAGCCTCGTTGAGAGGCTACGAATCAACGATCTTCAAGACCGTTGGCCAGGCCAGATGAAGTCGCTCGACTTCATCATGAAGGCGAGCACATCAGACCTCGAATTTGCTTTCCCGATCGATGCTAATGGCCTGCGCTTGACGGTCATGTACCCCGACCCACGGTTCAGAGACAGCTACAGGCTACAAGTGACGCACAAGTCCTCCATCGAGTCGTCAAGCAGATCTTCAGCACCAGTCTGCGACATCGAGCAACTTGCGTGGCCAGGTTGGCGAATCGAGCCATCTTCGTCCAAGCCAGAAGAAGTGACGGACGTTAATCGGGGAAGATACGCCCAAAACCACATCAACCATCTCGTCTATGCTTCAGTTGCCCCACAAGTGGACGCATTCTTGAAAGGTTTCCGCTCCTCCGGACTCTTGAACCCCAAGATGCTCCGAATATTCTTACCCCATCAACTCAAAGCCCACCTTGAAGGCTCTGACCACCTTGATATCGAAGACCTGAGATCTGCGACTCGATACGATGGCTACGAGAAGAATTCAACATACATTCGGAACTTCTGGCGTATTGTTGCAAGCTGGCCACAAGAGAAACAGAAAATATTACTGAAGTTCGTTACAGCTGCTGAGCGAGTCCCCATCACTGGAGCTAGCCAACTTACGTTCATTATCAAGAAGGCTAATCCTGGGAATATGGACAGTCTTCCAACGAGCTCAACTTGTTTTGGGACGCTGATGTTGCCGAAGTATGAGAAGCCTACTATCTTAGCAGCGAAGTTGGATCTGGCTTTAAAATATGGAAGCGAGGGCTTTGGGACGGGATGAAGGTGGAGCGAGGATTGCGTACAGTATGTTAGGGATGCGACCATTACTGTTGGAAAGTTATAGCGCTCGGATTGAAGCTTAGCGTGAAAGCGTGGTAGGTCAGCAGGGAATGCATGCATCTATATTGGCAACACAACTTCGATTCGATTAGAAAAATCCAAATGTTCCAAATGTCGCCCTTAGTAGGATGGTGACAAGGTCTTTCTAAGGAGTGTGATTTATCGTGTTGGGCTATGCCATCGCACCGAAAGTGGTTCGTCGCTTGCGGTGAAACATGCCTAGAATGTTGTATGTAGGCAATGCCTGAATCCTAAACCCCCAAAGGAAAGTTCGAGCCGCGCGAGCAGATGTGTACGGTCACTGTTCTTGGAAGTAAGGAGGCAGAATGGATTATCTGCTCGAATTGTAAGATGTCACGGTTCTTTAACAGTGCGTAGATGCAAACATCCAAGCATGCATCTTCCTCAAAACACCGTCGCCCCGCCATCAATAACCATATCCGCCCCGTTGATATAGCTCCCCGCCCGACTCGCCAAGAGCACACACATCCCATCCAGCTCTCCAACAGCACCCATCCTGCCCATGGGATTCCTCTCCGCCCACGTCTTCCTCGCCTCTGCAATGTTACCTTCTCCAGCATTGAGGATCGTGTCCATATATCCTGGGCTGATGGAGTTGATCCGTATGCCGTGGCAGGCCCATTCTGCGGCGAGGGAGGATTTGAGCGCTACAATTGCGGCTTTGGAGACGTTGTATCCCACTTGGGGTTGGGGGAAATTCACTCTGTGAGCGGAGATCGAGGCGGTGAGGGTTATTGATCCTCCAGTGTTTTGAAGGCACATTTGTCTTGCTGCGGCTTGAGCGCAGAGGAAGGAGCCGGTGGTGTTGACGTCGAGAGTTTTGCGCCATTGGGATGCAGTCATATCGAGGGCGTGGTAGCAACCTACTATGCCGGCGAAACAGAAGAGGTGGTCGAGGCTTCCCAAAGTCTGGACTACAGAAGTCACGGCTTCTGCGATTGCTTCTTCTTGGGTAACGTCCAAGGCAATGCTGAAAATGCGGGATTTGGGGAATTCGGTGGCGAGTTTGTGAATGTTGCTTTGGCATGAACGGAGGGTGTTTTCCAAGTCCCAGAGGCAGATCCCGCTGGCGCCGTGTTCGAGGAGGGCGCGGGCGGCGGAAAGGCCCAAAGTTCCTGCGCCGCCAGTGATCACGATGTTGCCTTCGATGGCGAAGCGGGCCAGAGCACGGCCTTCGGCGTTGAGGTAGTGCGACAGTGGTGGCGGAGGCCCTGTCATGGAAGATTCGGAGCCATCGGAGAGCTTCATGAAGGGGAGGACGCGGGATGTGAGGTCGTCTCTGCCGACTGTGTCGCCGTTGGTGCCATTTCCGGGCTCGTCAGTGGCCATGTCGATAGTAGTAGTATGGGGTATTTCTTCTTGTTGTTGCCGGAGTCTCGGAGCTGTCTTGATGTGTCGTCTGGGGCTGGCTTTTCTTTTGATATGCTTCGAGTGGGCTTCTGGAGACCTTGAAATGTCTCTAGACCGTCAATGTCTGCACATTGCCTGAAGTCGCTGAACAATAAATATTTTGAGCTCGTTTGCGAGGTGCTCCGTCACCCTATGGAGTAAGTCTACCGAGCTCCGCAGCCCCAAAGTCATGCAAGCAAGTTAAGCGGTCTGTCGAAGGCAAACTTACCGCAACGCTATATGAGACTGCGAATGACTTGCTGTATGTACATGGCATATCTCTACATGAGCGCTGCAATCAATTACCGCAGCTAGTCGCCTACTTCTTCTTTTCCTCCTCCGGCTTTGGTTCTGGCTTTGGGGTTGGAAGTTTGAACTGCATACACGGTTAGCAATGCCCAGCCAGAAGGTCTGCCTTCTTGTATAATTAGCACTTACGGTGTCTGGTCTCCTGTCATGTCCTGGTCCAACCTGTTCCCATGCCGCCGTGCCCCCCTCGAAGTTACGGAATGCTTGTGTGAGCTCCAATGGCTCTACCACTATGCGCTTCTTCTCCTCGTCGTATCTGATCTCAGTGTACCCTGTCATTGGGAAGTCTTTCCGTAGCGGGTGTCCATCAAAACCATAATCCGTCATGATTCTCCTTAAGTCCGGGTGGTCTACGAAGAAAACTCCGAACAGATCGTACACTTCGCGCTCGTACCAGTTTGCCCCATCGTACAAGCTTGTTATCGAGGGAACAGGCGTCGCCTCGTCTGCGTATGTCTTGACCCGTATCCGAGAGTTGTGTCGCACAGACAGCAGATTGTAGACGACCTCGAAACGCTGATCTCGGGTGGGATAATCGACGGCAGTGATGTCGGCGACCATGGTGTACTCGGCGGCGGTGTGGTATTTGAGGAACGAGAAGACGGGAATGACACCGGATGGAGGTATGTAGATGGTGAGCTCATCTTTCCAAACTGAGAATCTGTTGTTGAAGTGTCAGATGTGGTCAAAGGGAAATGCTGTATTGAGCTTGAACATACTGCTGGATGTATTTAGGCAGGCATGAGATCAAGTATTGGCCGTATTGGTGTAGGCTATCAGCCTTGTCCTGGAACTTGTCTGTGCCGGCGTTAGAAGAGCGCTGTGGAATGGGATCGGATGTATGTGGCTGACCTGCTGGGTTGACGATGGGTACGTGAAGCTTGCCTGCAGCACTTCGTTGTGCGTGTCGCTATACGATCTCAGCAGGATTCTTATGATCAATGCTGCTATGTCCTACCATGTTCGGCAGATCTGGGTGACTGCCGGCGAGCTCCTTTGCGCGCGTCGCTGCAGTTGTAAAGGCGCGGACCGTGTTGCTGGCGGTGGCGGCGGTGGTGGTGTTGTTGGCCGTTGCGGCGCCGACAGCTGCCCGTAGCGGTCGGGCTAGTGATCGTGAGGCCATGGTGTGAGTGAATGAATTCGCTGGTCGAGAAGACAGACAATCGTCAGTCTCGACTCCAATGCTCGCTTGATGATGCTCTGACAACTTATGCCGCTTGTGATTGGCCCGCGAGTGTTCTTGGCGAAGGACGGCTCTGGCGACTTCCTCGTACATACTTCACATCGCCATCAACAGCCACATCCCCTCCATCACCACGAGTAGGAAGACGCCGCCGATACCACAGCACACGACGCACTCCAGCTCATTCTCTTTCATCTTCACGGGTCGACCATCCTGGCGTCGCACACTCACCTCACTCTCTGTGCGCATAACTCCCGAGGCCTCCACCTCGAGCTCCCACGCGTCGAGCTACACACACGCTACACGCCATGTCGAGACTCCAGGATCAGTTCATCGACGATGATGAGGAGGAGACATGCCCGCTCTGCGTCGAAGAGCTCGATCTTACCGACAAGGGGTTCCGTCCATGCCCCTGTGGATATCAGGTGCGTTTCGACATGCTGCACCCAGAAGTAACCTCACCACCCACCACGATGCTAACGGTATACCAGATCTGCCAATTCTGCTACCATAACGTCAAGACCAACATGAACGGGCTGTGTCCTGCATGTAGACGGCCTTACAACGACGCCGACATCGAGTGGAAAGTCGTCACTCCCGAGGAAACCGCGGCGCATAAGGCTCGGCAGGCTCAGAAGCAGAAGAAAACACAGGTTGCACTACAAAAAGAGAGACAAAAGACTGAGGCCGAGAACCTCAGTCGCAAACACCTCGCTGGCATGCGAGTCGTCCAAAAGAACCTCGTTTATGTGACGGGTCTCAGTCCGACGTCTCAGGAGGATCAGCTGCTACAAACCTTGCGTGGCGATCAGTACTTTGGCCAGTACGGAAAGATCATCAAGATCGTCGTCAGTAAAGCCCGCGACACCCTACATCCGAATAGTGTTGGCGTTTATGTTACCTTCGAACGAAAAGAGGATGCCGCAAGCTGCATTGCTGCGGTCGATGGTACGAAGAACGGCGATCGAACTCTGCGAGCACAATTTGGAACTACCAAGTACTGTTCTGCGTACCTGCGAGGAGAGACATGCTCGAATCGAAACTGCATGTTCTTGCACGAGCCTGGAGAAGCCAACGAGAGCTATTCACGAGCCGACTTGTCGTCTTTCAACGCTGGATCTTCGCAAGAAGGAGGCAATCGACTACCCCCTCCACAATCGCAACAGCCCGTGTCTGCTGCTCAGCCCATGCTTCGGCAAGGAAGTAGCGATCAACACTCTGCAGATGGCCCCGAGCGACCCGCGCTACCTTCAACCGCCAGTTGGGCTTCCCGACCACCTCCCTGTACCGAGAGTCGTGCAGTCAGCACCACTGTTGATAGCCCAGCACCGGTTGTGGCGATTCCTGCTCCACTGCAACCTGGGCCAGGAGCACTCTCGGAAGCATCGCCTGTTGAATCTGCTGCAGAAGAATCGAATGTGTCGTCATCTCCTCAACGACCTCCAAAGTCCCAGATATCACCTCTGGTACAGCTTATCAAGGGTTTCAAAGTCGAGGACTTCAAATTGGTGTGGTCTCTCACAGGTATGCCGCAGACAGACATCGACATCATCAGCAGTTACCCACCTTTGTTCGACGAAAATGGAGGCGCAAGGCGACGTGCCAGAAAACAACGAGATGAAGAGCTGCGACGAATGGAGTTAGAAGCTCAAACTTTTCAACAGTCTTCAGCGGTTGAGCCAGAAGACAATCCAGAAATGAGTGGGAGTCTTCAGCTTGGCGGTGAACCAGAAGAACGGCAAAATGTGAGCCAAGCTCAAGGTGCGATCCAGCCTCCTGGTCATGAAGGAAGCCTCGACCAGAGATTCCAGTTTGGTGGTGGCGTCACCAGTCCGGGCGTCAGTGAACATGGCCTCACACCACAACAACAGCAGCAGATGTTACTGCAGACATTCAAGACAAATCAGCAGGGCGGCGCATACCAGCAGCAACCTCCCACGGCATTCCCTCCCTCACTCCAGCAGCAACAGAGCAACCAGCCTCTAGGGCACCAACGTAATGTCTCACGATACTCATTTGCCAACGACTCTTCTTCGGCATCGGCGGCGGTGAAGCCAGTCGCAAACGCAAAACTTATGAATCAGCAATCTTCAATGATGCCTACGGCAGGCGGAAACCATTTTGGCGCTCAGCATCAGCAGCCGCATGGACAACAATTCTATACCAGCAATGTTCAGGGACCACCACCAGGACTGAAGACAACTGGCACACCACCCGTTAGCGGCAACCTAACTTTTGGTCAAGGACATGGCTTCGCTACAGGTGGCGTGCAGCAGTACGCAGCGGCATCATCTCGCAACCAGCAAGACAATTACTATCGAGACCTGATGCGTGGCCGTGAGGGTGCAGCTGGTGGCGTGGATGCCAAGCGTGAGTTACACCCCTTTCCCAATTACAACACCCATCCAAATGCAGCGTACCCGTCTAGCCAGTCAAATGCTTTCCCCGCCTCACCCTATGCTTTAAACAGTGCTTATGGCGATGGTGAGAAACAGCGCAAGAAAAAGGGAAAGAAGCACAGACACGCTAATACTTCCTCCTCTTCGGGAGGAGGTCTAGTCGATGTTGCAGACCCCAGCGCAAACCATCTTCTCCAAGCACGATTGCACCAGGGTGCGGTTGGCCTCGGCGCAGGCGCATTTGCTGGCCAGACTGGCGCTGCAAATAATATGTACTCTGTCATGCATGGCGGTAACTACGGCGGACGGTGGTAGACTCGGCAGTCTATCTTTATGGCTCGGCTTGTATATGTGGCGATGACTTTATCTGTTTTGTGGTTTTTTGCTTAGCGGCCAGATTTTGCTGGACTTTCTGCAAGGTGTTTACGGAGCTGGGAAAGACGCACCTGGATCAGCGCCAAGTGTTGGACGCAGACCAGAAGAGTCGGTAATCGAGCAGCATCAGGGGCCACCATCATGACAATGGTTGGCCATGGCATCAGGGATCAGAAAGAGGCGTTTCTTGGACGAGGGCATGCGTTCCCTTTTGTCCACGTCTCTCGTCATGCCCGCGTCTTGTACGTATCTCACGGCTTCTTCTCTAGTGGCTGATAGATTGACGGAAAGATAGTCACAACAAACACTCACTTTCACACACGCGTGACATGACGAGAGACGTGAAATGTACATTAGATTTGGAGCGTTCTGTCTTCTTGTTGGAGGTGTTCATATGCCGCCGCCGCCATGCATGACAAGAGATGGAATCCCACCACCACGGTAACAAATTAAGTTTGGTGCCTTATGCTGACATGCTTTCGCAGATGATGCCGAGTTCCCTCCACTCGGGCCCTCACGAAAACATAGCATCACGTCACGTGTTTCACCCGAAGAGTCTCGTCGATCGACGCCACCAGTTCCTCCAGGCTTCGAAGGTCAACTTGCCCACGAGAGCCGACGTTCGACTCCGACAGTGCCGCCTGGACTGACCAGACCAACCGCCATTCCAGATCTCGATGGTACCTTGTCACGTCCCACTTCTCGACCCTCGAGCGGAGCAAGCCTGCGACGGACGACTTCGCAGATATTGCCAGCTTTGCCTTTACGCCCAGGGACACCATCTAGGCCTACACCATCCAGGAAACAGACGAAGGACGAAGATGATATTACTGTTCCCGAGGAGACACCAACTAGACCTACGCGCACCACTTCTTCACACCTCAAGCATGACCTTACTGCCCAGAATGATGACGATGAAGAACAAGACGGGCAGGCTACTGTGATAGCACTACCTTCGGGAGAGACAAAAGCTGGAGCCATTAACGATAGTTCCACTACCTTAGAGCCGCAATCGGAGACGAAGGACGAGGACAAATCCGATGCAAACGTGGAAGACCAGACGACCGCACCGGCAGCATCCTCGAGGGTTGTCGAGCCCGAGACAACTACATCCCAGCCCGCCCCAAAGGGTAAAGCCGTGGTCAAACTTAGCGAGGTAACGACAACGCCAGAGATGCCTCAAAAACCCACTCCCGGCGTGTTGGACGTGTCGAAGCGGAAGCACCCTGGTAGACTGGACATCACTGCTGCGGTGAGCAAGCAGAATGAGGCTCCTGCCACGACTTCATCGCCAGCGCCTCTTTCGAGTTCGACACCAGGTAGACTCCCACGTGCACCATCCCAAGCGCCATCCACTAAGTTCCCGGAGAGCCCG
Organism: Exutisphaerella laricina CBS 326.52; assembly: GCA_000504385.2. Classification (NCBI taxonomy): domain Eukaryota; kingdom Fungi; phylum Ascomycota; class Dothideomycetes; order Mycosphaerellales; family Mycosphaerellaceae; genus Exutisphaerella; species Exutisphaerella laricina. The sequence continues at coordinate 249,775 of KZ106766.1, forward strand.
AGCGTCGCATCTCCTGCTGTCAGAGTGCCTCCAAGAACGCTTCGTGTGGTACAGACACCGAAAGCTGAGACGCCAGCATCGAAGGAATTCCCGCTGCCTAGTGTTGCCGCCCACCGATTACCCTCACGGCAACCGAGCATCGCCTCTATCAACCGTCCAGGCACTCCCTCTAGTGAGCAGGTATCCGTGTCTGACAATATATCGCTAACCTCGACTTCTGTCTCTCGCGCCAACTCACCGCCTCCTCTCGTCAGCAAGGTAGGATCAGCCCCGGTTAGGACCAAGACGAAAAGCCAGCAAAAGAAAGAGCGCCAGGAGCGTGCGAAAGCATTAGAAGAGGAGAAAGTCAAAACTGAGGAAGCGATGAACGCAGCTGATGAAGAGCCGGCACAAGAAGCCATCATCAGCCGCAAGAAGAAGGCTAAAAAAGAGAAGGAAGCTAAACTCCCCAAACCAAAGACTGCAGCCACCACTGCAACGGCAGAAACCACCCCGACGGCCAGCAGACCCACTTCACCTGGCAAGCCGCCTTCGGAGACGCAATTTGCGAAAGCTGAAGCTCCTGGATTGACACCAAAGGAAGTCAAGCCAAGCACACCCACAAGATCAATGCCCGCACCTCTACCACCAATGCAAACACCACACGAACCTTCCCCACCACCAACACCAACCCTGACAGCCGCCCACCTCATCGCTGAGCTCAAAGCCGCAGCCCCCGAGCTCCAAAAGTCTGTCGAGAGCTTGTTCCGTGTGGCTAGCAGCCACCATTCGAAGTCACTGCATAACTCTTCTCAAAAAGATGTCCTCGCCGGCTGGAAATCCGACTTCAACGTCAAGCTCACCAAAGAAGAAGTTAATGATCTCCTCAACGGAAGAGTCCCCGCTGTCTTCCGCGGCACTGGCGATCACGACTTTCCCTTTGATCGCCATATGATCTCTCCCTCAGGGGCGAATCTCCGCAACCTCACGAAAGAACTCGAAACGCGGTTTTTGGATTTGGAGAAGGCGCTCCGTGATATGCCCGAGGGGTTGAAGTTCAAGCCCAAGGCCACGAACGAGATGAAGTTGCCGTCTTTGGATTTGGAAAAGTTGAGGCGGGAGTTTGAGAGGGGGGTCCCCAGTGTTATGGAGCAGATGGTGCAGGATGGTGGGGAGAGGAAGAAGGGCGCTTTCCTGGTGGATGAGGCTAGTAGGTATATCAATGAGTTTGTTATGCCGCCTGTTACGCCTCCGCCGCAGGCGAGGCAGGCGCAGACGGCGCAGGTTGTGAGTCAGCAGCAGGAGAGCCAGAGTGGAATGGTGGGTGGAGTGGAAGTTGCTGTTGTGGAGAGACAGTTGAATGAGGCGAAGAGAGTTGCGGAGGAGAGGGAGCTGCAGTTGAAGAAGTGTATGAAGAAGAATAGGAAGTTGGCGGGGATGGCTTGAAGAGACTGTTGAGGCGAGTTGGAGATTTGGGCGCACGAAAGCTTTCGTGATGTAAGATGGCAGAGCTCCATGATATCGATGTGGAGTTTGCACTATCGTTGCAGTGGGCCAATGATAGCTTGGATAGTGGCATCGATCACCGTCGCTAGAGAAAAGAGAGAAGGATCTTGCTTAGGTAATCTCTCCAGAGGAGGCTACCACAGCACTCATTTAGCTAGGTTAGTTACCGCAATAAAGCCTCGCTGGTGCGCTCTGCTTTCCCCTTCTAAGACTCCCACTTAACCAACTGTTGTATTCTGGCTCGGAGAGGGCCCAGCACTAAGGCAACACTCCGTAATGTAGTCACTGACGAGTTTGTCGGTTGCAAGTAGAAGAACCATGCCATCTGGTCGATTGACTTGCTGCATATCCCCTCAGTGTGTATGTATGATCAGTACTGACGTTCGCCCAGGGCCTAGGAGATGATTCGGACCTATTCCCAGGATAATTGGTTGGTTTTGAGGCTGAATGAGGGCCCTCTTATGGACTGGCGCTGCGCGAGTCGTTCACCTTGATTCTATCCGCTGACCTCCTCCACTGCCCAGTCCGCTTCGGTGCGGGCCGCGGAGAAGGTTGCGTCAAGACTTGGAAGCTCGAGCGAAGAAGGCGGGGATTTATTCCGGGGTCTCACGTCCCTCGCTAGATGCAAGGGGTGATCAAAAATAGTGAGATTGACTGGCCGAATTTTTTAATGGCTGTGAAGCTATTGTTTACCATCTTCCTTCACACGCTTAGCACCATTCTGAATAATTGTCTAACATCTCTCTGGCATATCCTTTATCCTATCCTACAATTATTTTTATGTGATAAGGTCCTAGGCGTGCCTAATAGCTGCCTTGAGCGATCTCACTATTTTTGATCACCCCTTGGATGTGTTTCAGGATCTGTTTTAGGCGATACGTACGTAGTGTGTTGCATTGATAAGGCGAGCATATGCCAGAAAGCAGTACCTTAATGGTTGATTCGTGGGTATAAGTCCGGTAGCAGAGCTCGCTGGATCATGTCTCCAACTTCCAGCAGCTCTATCACTCTCCGGATAATCAAATCCTAGGGGGTAGACTGGGCATCTGAACGGCATGCTTCTACGGGACATAGCCGCTGCCTTTCGACAGGGAGCTTAACCAAGCAGGTAACCTGCCAAGCTGCGAGCGCCAGGATCATGCGGATGTGCCTGCAGATGCAATGCTCCCACATAACTTACCCCGCTTGTAAGCACTTATTATGGACCAACGAAGAGCGCCCGAGGCACCCATTCCATCGCTCTGGCAGGAAGGGTGGAGATCGGAGTTCGATATAAGTAAGTAGGACAAGTCGCGCATCGTCACAGCTTATGTATAGCTCGATTATCGCAACGCAGCCCATACAAGAGCAATATTTTAGAGTGCATTATGGCAACTGAAGAGATCCCAAAGACAGGCAAGGCCGGAGTAGTGGTCAACGAAGGTCCAGATTTTCGAGTCGAAGTCCAAGACGTCGAGGTGCCCGAACCTGGTGATGGAGAGCTTCTCTTGCGTTTAAACTGCACTGGACTTTGCATGTCAGACGTCCACTTTATGTTGAACGACTGGGCAGTACCTCCCATGTCGCAGTTTGGTACCAAGTGCGCCGGTATGCCAGAGCTATCAATCGTTAGTAGGCAAGTCTGACATTGCGAGCAGGCCACGAAGGAGCCGGGGTGGTTGTGAAAGTTGGCAACAACGTTCAGGGCTGGAATGTGGGTGATCGAGCAGGTCTGAAGCCACTCTGGGACGTCTGCCACAACTGTGAGCAATGCTGGAACGGCAAGGAAAACTACTGCCAGAATGGAGTTTACACAGGTCTGGTCGCAGAAGGTTCGTACCGACAATACGTCCGATCTCCTGCAATATACACCAGTCGAATTCCAGATGGCGTGCCCGATGAAGTAGCGGCTCCGATCATGTGCTCGGCGAGTACCATGCACCGTGCCCTGATTGATAGCAACCTCAAGCCTGGCAACTGGGTTGTTTTCCCAGGTGGCGGAGGAGGTGTCGGCATCCAGGGCGTACAGCTTGCTAAGTGAGTACTCCAGCGGACAAAGGTCAACTCAAGCTGACAGACTACTATCAGAGCCATGGGCATGCGTCCGATTGTGGTCGATGGCGGCGAAGCCAAGCAGAAGCTTTCGAAAGAGCTAGGCGCTGAAGAGTTCGTTGACTTCCGAGAGCACAAGGACGTGGCCGCACGTGTCAAGGAGATTGCGGATGGTGTGGGCGCACATGGTGTGCTCGTGACAGCATACCAGGCATATGCAGATGCGTTCAATTTCCTTGGCGATCGTGTTGGTGGTACCATCATGTGCATCGCGCTCCCTCCTGCCGGACAAGTTACGCTGGGAACGGATCCGAACTTCTTGATTTTCAAGAACGTCAAGGTTATTGGCACGCTCGTGGGCACGATGCAAGATACTGCTGCGGCATTGGAGTATGCTCGCCGTGGTTTGCTGAAGGGTATTTCGGAAGTCAGAGGACTCTCCAGATTCGATGAGTCTGTGCAAGCATTGCGCAGAGGAGAGGTCGCTGGACGTATTGTGATTGACTTCAACAAGGAGTAGGCAGGATGTAAGAGTTAGGTAGCTGTAACTTGCCATTATGAAGTGTTCTGTCTCCAGGAAGACGACGATTGTGATGGCGAGGTAGGAGCACCCGGCACCGCACCTCATCCGGAGGTAGGTCCGTTGAATTAGACCTATCCTGACGTGCCTGCGTGCCTGCGTGCGAGGGCCGAAGAACCATTCGACCACCGGAATTAACCACCTCGACTACCGTCAAGTTCGACAGATCCGCGGATGACCTTCTTTCCACACGTGCCTCCCCTTTGCAGTGAGATCGACTACCGTCAAGAAAGCGCCATCAACGGACTACCATTGCCGCCGTCCATGTGAAGCGCCGCCGAAGCCCTCCCTCAACCAACAACCACACCGCTCGCCAGCGTGGATTCAGACGAGTCGTCCGCGCACACCACCCCTTCTCTCCGCGCCGCGCCCCACGGACCTGGCATCTGCAAGACCGACGTCGACTCGCACTTCCAGCTCGATACGCCGTCTTCAGCACAACAGCGCGAGGAGCGCCAGGAAGAGCCCGCAGCTTCGGCTGAATCTCCTCCTCCTTTCCATTCACACAACTTCCCGGCGCGCTATTTCCCAGAGCCTTCTCTCTCGGACCCGTACAGCGCGCTCGTCACCGCCGCTTGCGCAGATCAGTCCCTCACAGCGACCGCGAGTGCACCACTAGAGCCTCCTGCACCGCCGTTTGAGGAGACAGAAGCCCCAGGCTCAGCAGGAGCGTCCACTGTCGTTGCAGAAACTAAAGCAGCGCTTCCACGCGACACTAAGGACGGCCGATCCAGCAAGGATCTAGACGACGGAGAGCCACCACCACCATACACAGAAGGCTCCAGTCCGCTTGACGGATTCACATACGTCATGGCTGCAGCAGGAGGTGCAGCGAGCATAATCACACAGGTGCAACAAGGTGGACCGGCTCCGATGAACACAGCACTGGGAGGAGGTACGTAGGCTGGCTACCAGATGCGATTTGTCTTGGCTCATGGATTGGCAGGCTCAGACGAAAACATCACACTCGAATTGCGGTTCGTTCAATCAGCATGCGCACGCACTGCAGCTTCTGCTAACACGAAGGCATAGGGGCACACGCTTCACTCTGTCGCGCGATGAGCTCTTGACGCTCCCGGAGTTCGTCCTGCTGTCGCTGTTCCCCAATGGCTTGCTTCCAGACGGCCACACGAACAGCTACCACGACGGCGACGTCTATCCAGTCGACGTAAGCACCACCCAGACATCTCGCGCTGTTGCGCATGTGCAGTCCCAATCCCCAGCAAAATTATCACAGATTCAACAAGTCATGTCAAATCCTGATGTATATTTATCTGACATTGTGTACTTTTCACAGTACGACCCCATGTCCCTGCAATATATGCTTGAGTTTTTCCGGCATGTTGCACAAACCATACCGCAAACATCCGAGGACTCTACTGGCCAAACAAACGACGAATTGGCACCCAATACTATGCCAATCGAACCGATGCCCGGAAACGCTCGAGACATGCTACAAGACAGGGCAGGAATCATTGTACTGCGCGAGGATCTCGACTTTTACGCGATACCGCCGAGAAAGGACATTCAGTCTACGGAAATGATCGACATCAAACGCGCTGCTAGCAGAGCACTTCTCAGACAGGGCGGCATCTTTTCGGGTCTTCGAAAAAGTGAGGAACCTGGAACCACGGAGCAGCACTTGATCGAGATGCTCACTGCTGGGTAAGGCTGCTGCGTACCATCTGAGTCGCCTACTTCATGCTAATTGACCGACAGTGGGTTCAATCATGAGGATACCTGGGGTTATCGCGCAGCAGAGCCGCAAAAGGCCGTCATATGTTCCATTGCTCTTGCACGACTACGAACAGATATCAAAGGCGACTCTGCCGGCGCAGCCAATGCCGTCGGAATGGCACAGAAACTTCTACTGTTCTGGCGTAAACCTGCCCGAAGGTGTTGGTGGGAAGGCGTGGAATTAGACAAGGTCGAAGGTGTGGAGGGCAAGTTGAAGGTCTGGATCAGAAGAGTGTGGACTCTTGAAATGGTGCGTCCTACCCCTCCGCTTATCCGTATGATTAGCCCGCTGACATATGTCTGTCCCAGAGTGTGATAGGACTGCGCTAGTGTCGTCCAGCTAAGGACTATTGCTGTTGCTGCAAAGCCGAACATGACAACAGGACGTTGTGCAGAGAGTATTTTGTACAGCGGTTATATCGTGCCTCGAGAGCTGTGAGTTCAGCCACTTCGCACTATGGTGAGGTGATGGGGATTTGACAATGACATCTTGCGGCGCAGAAGCACTATTCCACCATATACCCCAACGCCATGCATGAAATCGTTATCGTTATCGCCATGAATCATCAGCATTGCGGTACGGGTTCATCAGTCAACATCGCGATTCTGCAGCACTCGTCGCGAAAGCAGATACGACGTGGCGTATGTCATGATATGGCATTCGGTCTTGAAGCGGTACAGTTTGTGTAGTCTACTAGTGTAGTGTGTAAATGGATGACTTCAATCAGTTACTATACCACTGTATAGCCCTCCAGACTTCCTTGCCCCAAAACGCCTTGCTCAAACAAAAAGAACATATGGGTGAGCGCTGTGAGCAACAGCCCACACGCGATGTTGTGCTCTAGCAGAGCTGGCTACCACTGGATAGAAATGCCTTGGCAGCTGACAGGAAGCAACAACATATGGCAAAAGTCACAAAGTTCTCCAAGCACTTGTCGCGGCAGTAGTATCCGCCTCAGTCAACCCATATCAGGACTGGGGGTCAGGCCCAGTCAATCCAGTACGTAATCTAAGCAGTCCCAGCATGCTCGTCCTGCGAAGGTCAAGCGCGGCCGAAAATTAGTCCATCTGCTACGATGCGCCTATCTAGGACACCAGTCTACTACTGCCTTTTCCCACGAAACTTGTTACTTACGCACTGTTTCTGGAGAACAACATACTAACACGCGCAGCCCTCTTTCGCTCCTTCACTCTTAGCATTGAGGTTCACATTTTGTTGACCACCACTGATGGCAGCCTGTGTCCCACCTCCGGCACTACTTCGAGGTCCTTTCAAGCTTGTCTCTGGTATTGCGTTTGCGATTGCCGTAAACACTTCGCTCACATTATGGCCGGTCTTGGCACTCGTCTCGAAGAAGAGGAGGTTCTCTTCGTCTGCGTAGGCTTTCCCTTCTTTGGTGGTGACTTTGCGCACTGTGCCTGCAGAGTCTTCCTCTGTCTCGTTCGCTTGCTCGCCGTCCGTTTGCTCGTTGTTGGTGTTGTCGTCTTCGCATAGATCGAGCTTGTTCCCCACTAGGGCGATTACAATTCCTGGAGAGGCTTGCCGCTGAAGTTCTGCTATCCAGTGTTTTGCTTTTACGAGGCTGCTGGGTTTTGTAATATCATAGACTACGAGGGCGGATTGGGCGTTGCGGTAATACATTGGTGCTAAGGATGCGAAGCGTTCCTGGCCAGCGGTGTCCCAGATTTCGAATTTGATTGTTCGGGTTGGGAGTTGGCACTTTTGTGTCAGGAAAGCGGCGCCGATGGTGGGTTCTTTGTTGGGTTGAAAGTCGTTGTTGACGAAGCGGAGGACGAGGGAGGACTGTAGATGTGCGAGTTAGTGGCTGTTGTGGTATATGAGGCGCATGGATGCTCACCTTTCCTACGGCTGCTTCGCCGAGCAGTACAAGCTTGACGCTACTGCTCGGCTTTGGTGTCGTGGCACTTGTCGAATCTGCCATTATTGTGTCGTCGTGTTCTGGTTGACGTGCGAGGGCACGCAGGCTACGGCCTAAGTTTTGGCTCGACAGTGTGACGGATGTCCGTGGATCGGCTAGTGATCGATTGGATCTGGTATGCTCTGGTTTCGAGGTGAACAATGCGCCAGTCGTAGTAGCAATGTGAAATGCCTCATCAGCGAAATCTGCGTGGTCTGACCAAAGGATGTTTGTTGCCTCTGGATTGACGATGCGTATGCAAGTGCGGCAAGAGCCGGCGGTGACGGATATGGATCTTTCTTGCCTGAGGCACGCTAAGTCGCTTGCATCAAGCTTGGAGGCATGGTGCACGACGAGCCTCTGTCCATCTCCACTACAACAGGTCTCGCAAGATGGCCAATGTCTGTTAATAAAGTGCCTGCGTTGGCAGATGCACGAGATCCGCACGATTATCCGTCATCAATACTAGATGGAGACACAGTCCAACACTGCTCATCGTATATACACCTGGGCCATCCATGGTTTGAGTGGAGAGATGTCCTTCGTCCGGATGACTAAAGAAGCGCAACGGAATACGAGCGGAAGCGGAGACCCACCAGTCCCGGCCCCGCTGGACAGCGGCTGTCAACCTTTTGAGCGTTCCCTCTCACTCCACCTCACGAATTTCATGCGCTCTCCATTAAGACGCCGGTACAATGGATGCCGCAGAGTCAAAACCCAGGAACCTGGTGCGGTCGTGCACGACTTGTGCAAAAGCGAAGGCCAAGTGTGTGCGAAAGCCAGGGGATGATGACATTGCAAGTTGCGAAAGGTGTGTGCTACAGAAAACCCGCACGACACATGCATGGCTGCCGCTGACATTCTTCTGGTAAGATGTGCTCGCTTGAAGAAAGAGTGTCTTTCCAAAGAGCCTGTACTGCGCAGGCGCAAGCCTGTAAAGACGACGTAAGCACCCATTCACCACCATCACCAAGTCGTACGCGGGCGTTCCCGTCGCCCAACAAACACTCGATCGTTGTATTGATTACTACATACCTTCGTTTGCAAAGCGTTCGTTCGGTCACATACCTTGCTCTGCTCTTGGCGCTTCAACTGGGCATCCTCGTCGGTTGGATGATGCTATCATATTCCAGCATCTCAGACAGACGAACCCCTGCGTCTCGTCATCCATTATGCAATGCAACTGCGTGGTGCTCAGTTGGTTGAAGGCCTGAGGCGACCGCTCTCTCAGGAACCTGCAAGCAATGGACCTGTCTGTAAACGTACTTACCATGCAACTAGTCGAGCAGCTCAACTCGAGAAGCTAGAGAATAAGATCGAGCATCTGGTCAACGCACTCTCGTCTGGCCCAGCAGCGACGGCGCATCAACCAAATGAAGCTGGCCAACCATCGCCACCAATTTCACAAGTGACGACATCGACATCGACTGGCAGACGTGCCTCAGCTGTCAACACTGCACGTTCGAAAGACGTTCTCAACAGCCTCTGCGCTGAGGGCTGTGCAGGACCTGCTGGCGAAGACAATGCACCATCTAACGGGCCGGGAGAGCGATACAATACCTCAGTACGCCTGAGCGAAGCCGGAGTACTGTTGGAGCGCTACAAACGCCTGATGGCTACTGGCCTGCCCTTTGTTGTGATACCGGAAGGGACCACAGCTAAATCGCTTCAAGCATCGAGACCTGTATTGCTTCGAGCTATCTGTACTGTTGCCTTGTTCAACGACCTGCCACGACAGACGGGGCTCGTTAAGGAATTGATCAACGATCTATCGAAGAGGATCATGGTCAACGGCGAGAAGTCGCTCGACATTCTCTCAGGCATCGTCGTCTTCGTTGGATGGTATCACCCTCACGTTTTCTGGTCCTTCCAGGTCACAAACTTACTGCACCTGGCCATAGCAATCATTAGCGATTTGGGTATGAATCGATCACCGCCCGCCACTGTTGACTTCAAGGCGAAACACGTCAAGACTGTGCAGAATGCTCCGTTGACAGGTGTCGCCTCTAGGGTAAGTCATCGTCTCCACAGGTTCCCTCGGCAAGAGTCAGGGACTGGGATGGCATTGTCGTTATCGAAACGCTAGCGTGTCGCTTCCTCATGATGTCGAGCACTCCACATCACTTTGGGTCCTCTCTTGTTGCTGGATGACCATTGCTGACACTTTTTGCTCTGCAGGTACCATCTCTCGAAGAGCGCCGCATACTGCAAGGGATCTTCATGCTGACATCTATGCTGTCATCGAGCTTCAAGAAGATCGATGCTATGCAATATACGGCCTATATGGAGGAGACCCTTGCTCATATCGAGGATGCAAGGGAATATGACAGCGATCTCTTCCTAGTACAGCTCGTACGGGTGCAGGTGAGTACAGACTATGCCGCCTCGATCGGGAGGTCCAAGCCTTGAGATCGACGTACTGATACCGGGCAGCGCGTAATCGAAGCGATTCATACTACTGATAGTCCTAATGCGCCATCACGCATCTATATTCGTGCTTTTCAAGCCGATATCGAGCGTTTACAAAAGATGGATCCTTGCAAGGAGGTGAGTGCTATCAATAATGCAGGCGTTATTGGTCGCCCCACTTCCACGCTAGACGGCGAGGCACGAACTGCCTGCACACTTCTGCACTCACCGAGACAGATACTATCACTGTACGACGCAATACGGCTAACGTGAACTTCTAGGACAACATCTTTCTACGATTGCAGTACCTCACTGCAGAGATCGTGATGTGGGAGCTATCTCTGAACGACCTTCAGGATGACAAGGCGAATGTATCCCTGACGACTCACCTGCAAGATCTGTATAATTGTGTCTCCAGCATCAAACGGTAGGGTTCCCAACCGCACTTCCAGCTAGCGAGTCCAACCATGTTCGGACGCTCAAGTTGTGGTGGCAAGGATTGCGCCAGCTCACGATCATTACTGACTCATTGTCATGCAGATTTCTGGACATCTACTTCACAATTCCGCCATTGGCTTATGCTTTCCTGCCATTCTCGGTTTTTGGCCAATTCGCGCATGTTTTCATTGTCCTTACCAAGCTCGCTTCGTTCGAAGCCGACGGCTGGGACCTCAAGACTTTAGACGACCAGCTCAGCTTTTCGAGTGTTATTGATGAGAGTGTACGTTCGACCCAACTCGAAGCATTTCACCTATATAGGCAGCGCACACCATGGTCCGCCTTCAGGCTACTGCCCACTGCCCATTGTTGAATGCTTCTGTCGGTGCTACCATTCACGGTCACGAAGCTGACATGATTTCTTATGCAGGCCTGGCGCTTCGAGGAAGCCGCGCGCTGTAAACCAGACGGTCTCACCCTGAACAATGACTCCTTCACGCAATGGGCACATCGAGTCAAGTTCATGAAGCAAATATACGATCAGAAGTTCACAAATGAAGCATCGAAACATACCCTTGTCGAGGAAGCGGACAAAGCTCGCTCGTGGCAGACACCAATTCCTCCGGGACAGCCAACGCCTCCAGACGATCCTGTCCTTACAGCGGACTTCTTCAATTACTTGGATGACAATTTTTGGCAGAGCTTTGCTGGATTCAGTGGCGAGCTCGACTTTCAAATGCCTGATGTTACCATGACTTGATATGTCGACCGAGGGACAGCTATTGCATTGGTTAATGCATGGGCATGTCATACTTCGTTGGCTCGTCGGTGCGGTGATGCGCGGCAGCCAGTATCTTATGCTCCGTACCAACCCCGCGAACGTACAACCCTAGAACCTGGACACGAGCTCTGGCCGACATCGTTGTGGCTTCGACCCGCTTCTTGGACACACAATCTACAAAGCCAACAGTAGTGACAAAAGGCTCATTACTATGCCATCGATAACAAACGCTTGATCAAGCACAACATCAACATGGATTCGATTGGTGAAAGTGCCCAACATGGCATCTTTCGCTTCGCAGAGCAAGACCTCTCGATTCCAGCATACGACCGTGCAATCTTTGCCAGCCCTGCGCCAAAACGAGTAGAAGAGATCGATCTACCTCTCCACGATTTGAGGACATCACACGACATCGCTCGTGGTGGCGAGGGTCTTGACGTGCAGGGTTTCACCTATCTTGAATACCCTTCCAAATTGACTGGCGAAGAAATGGTGCAGGGCACGAACGCAGAGGACATATATGTTCCAGAAGTAGTGGATATGATGCTGAAGCTCACCGGAGCCAAACGAGGAGTTGCTCATAGCTGCGCATTCCGGCAAAAACCAGCAGAGATGCAGAAGGATCTATCGTACGTCCCGCTGCGTGGGTCGCCGATCGACGAGCATTGCGCGAAGATTCCCAAAGACCGTGTGATAGGTATGTAGACGTGCATGACATTGTGTTGCACACCTGCTGCTAACGACTACTCCAGTTAACGGCAAGACTGTTCCCGATTCTAGCGAACCCGCTAGACAAGTCCATGTTGACATGACATACGAAGGACTCCGCAGAACCATCAGATACGCATCGCCGCACATCAAAGAAGCCGCCAAACTCATCATCGAAGCAGAAGATCGTCGTGCCGCTCGCGAAAACATCAAAGTGCCACGTTATGCTGCTTATAGTGTCTGGGTACGTAGTCTTCACCACCAAGTTTCCCTTGCCAGCTAACACTTAGTCCACAGCGCCCTCTCAAACCTGTCAAACGCGACCCCATCGCGGTCCTGGATTATCGCTCCCTTGATCCGGCGGAACTGATCCGCAGCGAAAATCGCATCCCGAGTGGGATCTTACCGGAAGGGGACTATATCATCGAAGCTTACACTGCGCTGCCCCCTAGGGAGCCGGAGAAGCAAAGGTGGTATTTTGTGCCGGAGATGAAGGAGAGGGAAGTTGTGGTGATAAAGTTTGCGGATTCGGAAGCGGAGGAGGAAGGAGCAGGGGGAATAGCGCGGTGTTGTCCGCATGTTAGTCCTGTTTTGCCGGGGACCGAAGGGGAGGAAGTAAGGTGTAGTGTTGAAGTTAGGGTTTATGTGTTCTGGGAATGAAGTGCAAGAACGGTCGCCACGTATGCATTCATACGCAGTAACTACGCCCAAAAAAGAACAAAACAATATTCTTTAATCCAGTAGCATTGCGAGTACTATAATCTTTGACAACGTCGATCGACGCTGATGCAACGTGATGGGGTGTTGACATGGCAGCTTGCTCGGTGGTTATGAGCGCATCGATCACTCTCCCACTTCAGCGAGGGTGATCATCGAGCTATGCGTAGGACCGTTCTGCGATATGAAGATCATCTTGCCGCCCAAGCTTGGGCACTTTTTAGGCAATATCGTACCTTATTACTAGAGTGAAGGAGATATCTCCCCGAGAAGAGTCAGCTCCATGTAACAGTCACATCTTCATGGCTGTTACAGTCTTCGTTAACACGTCGTGCCAGACTCTGTCGGACTTTGTCGACTTGCTCAGCAACCTCACTTCGTTAAATAGCCCTCTAAGTGCATGTTCTAAATACTATCGCATTCTACATGGAGACCGCGTGGCCACCACAGCGTCCTCGTGGCACTTCTGACAACCTCCTGACCTGGCCCACAAACTCTCGATCACTACGAGTCTCCTCCACGTGGCTGCGGTTCGACGCAGGCTAGCATATCGTCTACAAGCAGAACTCATAGCATGCCAATACCGAGGAGACCACGAACTTCATCTTTGATATCTGACCGTAGCTCCTGCTGTGCTCTATACAGCCGGCACTGTTATCCGGCAGTATGCGGGCTGCGGCAACGCCAACAGCGCCAGGCGGCTACACAGAATGAACACCCCCTGCAAAGACTTGCAATGTGAGGCTCCAGAGCCGTAGAAAATGACTGTCAGCATCTCGAATAGCAGAATGTAGACGTCGGCTACCAAGACCGGCCGGTCGAGGTGCCAATCACTGCCAATAATGTAGGCGAGGCAAGTGGTTGAGGAAGGGTCCGGATTGTTCCGAGGTAAGGTAAGCACAGACCGGCATCCGTCTCCTAGCAAGTTTTCTTTTCCTTTTCATCCAGCACAACACCCAACTCCATCTTCTGGCCATCACCAACCACTCCACTCCATTTTCAATTACTTTCTCCCGTTAGTCCTTGATACCAATACCGCCACAATGGCAAAGGGAGAAGTGGATCAGGGTACGTACGAGCTGCGGAACCGATTTTGTTGTCCGCATTGGAAGACACATGTTAACATGCCATTCTCTCCCAGGGGCCAAGACCTTCGTAAGTAGAGGCTGCCGGCAGCGTCACTCGAATCGCCAGATGTCGTTTCATGCGCCGCGAGCTCGATGCGGCTTAAAACGGCCCAAGGCGCACTGCGAGCGATGTCTTGGTGCATACCCCTTTACGGGACAACACAGCTTACAATCCATCTAGATGGGCATGCCCGGCTTCTTGGTCGACTTCTTGAGTACGTTCCACCCTCTCCGGCCGTCGTCAGCGATGATAATACGGCAGCGCTGCAATGTCCGAGAGCTCCGCAAAGCTGGCGATAAGAGCTTGAAGACAGTTTGAGGACTAGGATACAGTGCTGATGAATGCGCTACAGTGGGTGGTGTTTCCGCTGCCGTCTCGAAGACCGCCGCCGCTCCTATTGAGCGTGTCAAGCTTCTTATCCAAAACCAGGTACGCTATAACCAATGGCTAAGCGTTATGCAGCTTGCTGCAGCTTGCGCGAAAGCAGCGCTGAACCCACCTCGAAAAGCGCAATGAGTTAATGTTTGTGTTTCAAACAGGATGAGATGTTGAAGACTGGTCGTCTCGACCGCAAGTACGATGGTATCGCCGACTGTTTCCGCCGTACCACCGCCGACGAGGGTATCGTCTCTCTCTGGAGAGGTAACACTGCCAACGTCATCCGTTACTTCCCAACCCAGGCCCT
>KZ106767.1:0-63299 GCA_000504385.2 Exutisphaerella laricina CBS 326.52
CATGGCTGGGAATCAGGCGTTGGAAGAACGGCATCATTAGGGCCGCGGTGTATTGCACCAATATTCAGGCATGAACGAGAAAGAAGGCCACGGCCACTTGAGCATCGCCACGAACGTCCTTCGTATGCTGATCAGCATCAGGCTCTCGGCATGAAATCGATACAGTTGTACGTTGACGACCAGACTGAGACGATCGGCATCATCTCGGCTTTCCTTCTCACAGTCTTTGATGCGTTTCGTCTTATCAGGCGGCTTACTCTCGATTCGGCCGAAGTTCGTTTCTGCACGACCTGCCTCGTGATACTCAACCAACCTCGGCCGAATGAGGACATTGCCGCTTTTACCGGCGACCATAGTCCTAGCACTGCCGGTCTACCACTTGGCAGTCGTATGTACTTCGAGTAACGCAGGATAACTTGCACAAAGCGGATTTCTCATACTGCTCTTGTTGCTAGGCTTTGGAAGGCTGTTGCCGAGGTCTCCAGCGGCAATAAGGTAGTGCTGCACCCCGATGACCCACAATCTTCTCCAGCTTGTGACATCGCCTCCTCGACTCAAAGCTCTTAAAACCCATAGCAATACAACTCTCTGCTTACAACAATCCCAACAACCTCCTCAAACTCCCCCCGGTAACACAACAGTGATCATGGCCGCCAAAGCAGCAAAGAACAAGTCACCGGTCTATGTCCTTGGGGTGGGCATGACCAAATTCATCAAGCCTCGTGGCAAGGTTGACTACACCGAGCTCGGTTTCGAAGCTGGTGTCAAGGCCATGCTGGATGCTCAAGTCAATTATGATGTTATGGACGCTGGTATTGCATGCTACTGCTACGGCGACTCTACTTGCGGCCAACGTGTCTTTTACCAATTCGGCATGACCCAGATTCCCATCTACAACGTGAACAACAACTGCTCCACCGGCTCAACAGGTCTTCACCTGGCACGCACAATGTGCGCTGGCGGTATGGCAGATGCAGTCCTCGTTGTCGGCTTCGAAAAGATGAACCCTGGCTCCCTCCAGTCCTATTTCCTCGACCGTGCCAATCCTACTGGTACCACTGGTGCGATGATGGCTAAGACCCGGGGCCGTACTAACGCTCCTGAAGCAGCTCAACTATTCGGCAACGCAGGACGAGAATACAAAGAGAAATACGGTGCCAAGAACGAAGATTTTGCTGAAATCGCCCGCGTAAACCACGAGCACAGCAAGCGAAATCCATACTCACAGTTCATGGATGAGTACACCCTGGAGCAAGTCATGGGCTCCCCAATGATCCACGAACCTCTCACAAAGCTTCAATGCTGCCCAACATCGGATGGTGGTGCCGCTGCCGTGGTGGTCTCACAAAAGTTCCTCGACGAGAGACCTCACTTGAAGGAACAAGCCATCCTCATCGCTGGCCAGACCCTTGCAACTGACGCTCCTTCCCTCTTCTCCCAGTCCTCTATCGATCTCATGGGCTACGACATGACACGCTACGCGGCCGAAACTGCGATGGAGGAAGCAGGTGTCACGCCCGCAGACGTCAAAGTTTGCGAACTGCATGACTGCTTTAGCTCGAACCAAATGATCACCATAGATGCCATGGGTCTGTCAGAGAAGGGCAAGGCCCATGAGATGGTCCGGAAGGGAGATATCACTTACGGCGGAAAGATGGTCATCAACCCGTCTGGAGGTCTGATCTCGAAGGGACATCCACTCGGCGCTACGGGAATTGCACAGTGCGCTGAACTGGTGTGGCACTTGCGAGGTTGGGCGAACAATAGACTTATGCCTGACACTACTGTTGCACTTCAACACAATCTCGGTCTTGGCGGTGCCGTCGTGGTGACGGTATACAAGCGTGCAGATGGTAAGGCGCCATCAGCGGTCAGCGATCAGGAGGTTGGAAAGAGGAACAAGCTCGGCTACAACCCTGCGACTCAAGCAAAAGGATTCACAAAGGCACAGGTTGATTCAGTGAGGAGTAAGAAGCAGAGGAGTGAGTGGGCGCTGCAGGATATCGAGACGAAGGTGGAGAGCAGATTCTAGAATGCTTGATAATGGCGTACATGTTTGGAAGAGATGAAAGATGTACAGCATGAGATATATGATAGCTTCGACATGTATGAAGAACTTCCACAATTCCTTTTTTTATATGGGCAGTGAAAAGCATCAAGAAACATCATTGCATTGCCATTACCGATACGATTACACATATGTATGCAATAGCCAATGGTCATGGAGTGGGATGCTGCAGTGCTCCGTCACCTTATAGAGGTCCTTAACCAACACGGCATACCTTATCGTTCGAAACGACCGGAACTGTGTACGACCTCTTTTATGATGGACATCAAATGTATTAGTATGAGTCTGGCAGGATCTCCGCCGCGCTACTGCTTTGTATACAGCCCAACCACAGGATCGACGGCTGCAGCGACGGCTACAGGAGAGCAAGACGGCCACACTTCTCATGATGAGGTGAGGTGAAACTACAGCGCCTCGAATTAGGCAAATGTGTAAAGCTTAAAGGCATCGTCAGGCCACGAGGTGGCATATAATCCCGGCAGATCTATCTATCTACTACGGTTGACCGTTGCTTCATGTGGGGGAACAGGGACACCAAGCTGTGCATGTCAGCGTACATAGTGCTACCCTTCGCATTTATTTGGCATTTGTGAGAGGTAATATAATGCGACCGAGCGTTGTCTCTCAGTCGATGCTACGAAATCGGCTTACTCAATAATTTCGCAAGACATATATGGGAGCGCCGTCTGTCTTATGCCTGAGCATGCTGTAAACCATGCGTTGAAGCGGCTGAAGTCAGCTTCACCTCAAGCAAGAACAATGCGCCCGGAAAGGTACTGACTGCGTGAAAGAGCTGTGTTTATACAAGTGGCTGACTCATCTGGGTATGGTAGAACAGCGCATCCTCGACCACCTCTATCTTTGCAAGGCTCGCTTTTCAATGCTATCGGCTGGGTATCCTCCTGTTACGCAGGAAACATCTAGCCCTCGAAAGTGAGCGAGGTACCGATCTTGTGGCCAGCCTCGTTGAGCTTGGCGGTATCGATCGAAGCACCAACACCAAGGGTGGTGCCAGCGTTGAGCTTGGTGTTGTAGGCAAGGGCAGCGATACCACGGTCGTTGATCTTGGCCTAGACATTGTGTCAGTATTTGCAAGTGCATGTTACACATACCATGTGCACTGACCTTGGCGAAGGTGAGAGCATCGAGCTTGTACTTGGAGGCGAGCTCGAGGCCACTAGCCTTTTGTGCCTGGACATCGTAGCCAGCCTTTGCGCCAACCTCGACGGCGGAGTTGACCTTCTGGTAGTAGCTTGCAGCAATCACGCTGAGGTTCTGGGTGCCAACAATGCTGGCGGTGTAGGTTGGGCTCTGGTAGCCGACACCAAGAGAGTATCTCGTGATGGCAGCCTTCTGCACATCGTAGCCAGCCTCCCCTCCGACGAGGAAGCCGTCCGAGCCGGCGGTCACGTCAACAACAGCATCGATGTTGCCCTTCGCAGTGGCGTAGTTGAGGAAGGCGCGCGAGTGAATGTTTGGGTTCTTGAATGCGAGGTTGATCTTCTGGGCTGCGGAACCCTCCTTGGCTGGGTTCCACAGGTTCTGGAGGTCGACCTTGACGCCGGGTGCGACAACGTCGGCGAGCTCGACCTTGCTGTCGAGCAGCGAAGCGGTGCTCCACGACTGGGTGATAGTGACGCCTTTAATCCGAATTGTCAGCCCGAGTTGTGTTAGCGCGTCATTGCCGTAACTGCCAGGACAGCGGTGCGCGAAGAGATACATCCGCGTGCGCAAAGGTGAAGGCAGCCTCGACATCATTGACATTGACGTGATCAAGCCCGGGTCTTTCTGAACCTTGGCGACACGCTTCTGAGCTCTCTTCTGGGCGGCTGTATCGTATGAGTCGGGAGAAGAAGAAAGAGACTCCGTACCTTGCGGCTTGAGAGTGTGCTTGCCCTCGATCTGATGTGTCTGGTCAGCATTGAGGAACAGTGTATCGTTTCTGCGCGCCAACTTACGGAGCCAGCGGTGACGCCGTCGAAGGCCTGCTTGCCCTTGACGTTCACATTGGTACCGTTAGGCGCCTTGAGCTTGACGTCCAATGTGGCTATGCATCCGTGTTAGCAGTTTGTGCTGTGGTCTCTGGCTAGCAGCTCTTTGCACTTCACCGACCTTGTGCGGTGTGGTAGAAGTCCTTGTTGATGAGCTGTGCCTGTGTCAGCTCCTGCCCCCTCTATCCGACAACTTCTCGTGGATGTAGATCGCGTACGTCGTTTGCGGCCTTGCTGATGTCGCCGAAAGCTGGGATTGGGAGCTGGAAGGCAGGCGTCGGCGCCTTGACCTGGTCTGCGGACTTCTCGAAGAGGGACATGCTGGATGGTGCGGGCCGGCGAGTAGGTGTAGAGGTTCTGTCGGTGGACGATGGTGTTGAGAGTTCCTGTTGCGGTTGCGGTCGTCAGGGAGAGGAGAACAAAACATTCATCAAGCGGACGATCTAGGGATGGAGCTTTGGCCGCTGTCGCTTGGCGTCCACGAGGTCACCCGCGACCGCAGCGATTGGCTGGTGCTCACGTTCGGCAGTGTCTGTTTCGATGCCTTACCTTTAAGGCGTCATCTTCATGGTACAGCATCGTGCTCATTGCCATCGTGATTATGATCGCTGCTGTGAGTGTTGAGATGTACAAGTCAGGTGGCACAAAGCGCTGTCTTGTCGTCACGACCAACGCCGACCGGAGGAGGCGCAACCGCGTGCTGGCGTGCATTGACAGGGATGACATCGCAGCAACGACCAAGGACAGAGAGACAACAATGCAGACGTGATCGATTACGGCCAATCACAGGTCGAACGAAGTCGATGCAAATCAAATCCAGATATCGTGCTTCAGAGTTCGGGCTACCGCTATAGCATGTCCGTGTCCAGAAGAGACGGACTCCAACGATAATGCCGGCCTTGTTCTACGGCATACTTGGGGACGCAGCCTTATGTGCTTACTGCTCAGGCAATCTAATAACAGCTTGCGCGATCGCCTAATCTTTTTCTGGCCCTGCGGTATCTACACCTGGAAACATTGTTGACCGCATCCGAAAGCCAAGCATCATTTTCTGGGCTTCTGTACGCTCTTCGCCATGTTAGGCAACGACGTGGAGCCCTCGCACTTGGATATTCTCCTCAAGCATTGCTTCTACATCTTGAACCAGAGTCATAGTTCATGCACGCGTTGGCTCTTCCCTACCATGCCTTCAGGGACCAGTCCGTCTGGTATACTTTGCCGATACGCTGGGGATTTCGTCACCCGCAATCGAGGTCTTCTCTTCCCGCGGTTGGGTCGAGCCTGCTCAATGTTGATGTTTGACCTGAGCACATCTTGCCGCCTGCTGGTCGCTGAGCGCTGCTCGAACATTTCGAAACAGGAAGTGCAAGCATTCCGCCAATGGCAGCTTGGCAGTGTTCTTCTGATGGCGATAAACTTGGCGCGCGAGTGCAGCTTCAAAGCAATCGACAGTGCGGTTGCCTCTATCCACGTAAAGCCTCCTCTCGCATCTCGAACGCCTTACAAAGTGCGGAACGAGATTTTCACGATGAAAGTGTTGCAGTATCGCATCTTGCGTGGGCACCGTTGATGGGCCAGCGGCATTGGAATCATCTAAAAGCCCCAAGAACCTGTACACAGCGCTTTTCCTACAATGATTGATGTCATGAAGGGGCCCATGATCAGAAGAAGTGAGCGTAGTACAGAGGGAGAGCATGGAAGGAAGGAGAAAGAATCAAGAATATGCTTCAGTTGCCATTCGTATATCGACCGTTGTAGCTCTGTTTTCTCATGTCCAGCTACATCGCCTGTTTGAAGACCTACCCATGTATCATATGGCTCTTGCAAGTGGCTGCAGAAATGCCTCCTTCACGACAAGGAGCCGACAGGCTCAGAGGGCAGTACGAGCACGTAGGATCTGCAGAGCTTGCGCAGTCACACCTTATGGAGTTGGTCGGAAACACACAGACATGGCAAGGAATGTACACGGCGGGTGTAGAAGAGTAAAAGCACAAAAGCCGATCCTGTTACACACGGCGTTCGATAATGCAGTATGCTGGGGTGGACATAGGATCTTCAAGCTATATTGGACCCCTTACGGTCGCAGTGTTGGTGAAGCTGGAAAATGTCTCATATTCGGATCCGTATTGCTGTCTTGGGCAGAAGAATGAGGGGGTATTGATGTTGGATCGTCTTCTCCTTCAAGGAAAGCGTAATCTCAGTGAGAAAGAACAGGCAGTCATGGCCGTGAGTGAATGAAGACGGCAGCGAGCGCTTTGAGAATTGATTCCACACTGTAGACGAAAGTCTGTATGATTGAGAGCACAAAACGACGGCGGAAAATCGTTGATCGTGTCGTCTTGGAGGTGTTGATGTATGTTGATGGTGTCGGAACGTTTCGAATACGAAATGGTACCAGTGACGACTTCTTTGGTGGAAGGGATGGTGACGTACCGATAAAGTAGACTATCCTCCAGCGCCGATGCAGCGACAATCATCGTCCCATCCTCATAAACCTTCCTCGACCCTTCACAAAGTACTTCCTCAATGTCCGCAGCAAGGCATGATCCGATCACGCGTTTGGCGGCCGACGGTATGCCGGAGTCACGAAGTTGCCCGCGTGCGACACTTCTGTCAAACCGCTGGTCGGAGAGATGACATGGGCATGCCCAACCACTATGCAACTCTGGACATCGCATCGAGTGCTTCTCCCAAGGAGATCAAAAAGTGTTACTTACGAAGTATTGTCGACAATACTAGCCGCGCTGTTCTGATACATATACAGACAATTCTACAAACTCTCCAAAGCCAACCATCCCGATCTTCATCCCGATGACAGCGGCGCCTCGAAACGCTTCGTCAAGATCAGCGAAGCATGGGCAGTTCTCGGCTCACCCGACAAGAAACAGCGCTATGACCGCGACTTCTTTCGCACCGAACAGTCCTCTGTGTCTTCGAGTAGTCCTCATACACCCCCAGGCAGCTACTCCTCTGCTCAAAGTGGTCCTGGTGGCCGTCCTCCCAGCGGTCTAAGTCGACGACGAACCCAGTTCCGCGGTCCACCACCTTCCTTCTATAAAAGCGGCGGCTGGGGAGAACACGCTGAAAAACGTAGCGAGTACGCCTCGAAAGCGTCCCACACGAACGAGACATCAGGGCAATCAGCCAGTGGACCACAAGGGCCTGGAATGGGCCCTGGAGGATTCAGTGCAGGATTCGATGGAGACGTTCCGCATTTCAACAACAAAGCACATATGCAGACACATGAAGAACTGGCTGCCAGGGTGAGGATGAAGAGGAGAAGAGCTGTACATTATGCGGATGCCGAGATATCGGGAGGTGGGAGCAGTGTGTTGTTCAATTTCATTTTGATCTCGGGGATTCTGGGCGCGATTGTGGGCATAAGTGGTATGGTTTATGGAAGTGAGAGAAAACGGCGAATCAGGATACAGGCAGATGCATGAAGTGCGATACACGATAGAACACAGGAGGACCATGTGTGCTTTTCTAAGGCAGGCATGGTGCCAACAGTGCCAATAATGCTGTAGAAACGACATGATGACATGCAGCAGGTCTCCCTCCCGAAGGGATGAGAAGTGAGCTCAACCACACGGAACATATGGTGGAGATTGTCTGCCCTCAAAATCGACGCAACGACACATATTCTACTGCTGCCAGGATTCGCGCGGATAATGGACCGATCTCAGCGTCTCGAGACAAGATCTCGAGGTGTCCATGCCACTACCCGTTTCCGCTCCACGCGTTGAGCGCTAGTGTAACTGCAAACGAGTTGCACCGATGTCTTGCCCACTCGGAAGGTGCTCTGCTTGTTACAACACGGTAGTGCAGGTCCGCGATATGAGTAATGGTCAGCTCACGGGGCGTTATGCGCGCTCCAAAGCAGGTACCACGAAACTCATGATTTGCTCGCAAGGACAGCGAACAGTTGCTGCGACATTGCCGAAATAGTCGCTTCAGTCCGCAGCACCACTGATCATACTCATGCCGTGGCAGGAGCGACGTTCATCCTACGTATCGCAGAGCTCATGAGACTGGCCGAAGCTCTTGTGAAGGCGGATCCTCGAGTGTCGATCTCCTCCGAGATCGTACAGACTGCCAAGTCGGTGGTAGAGAGCAGGCAGTGCTCAGCAGATCGTCATGCAGCAGACTCCAAGAGCACACAGAACAGTCTAAACGAGCAGGGGACAGTGCACATCCGCGTTAACTCGATGTCCTGAGGCACGGTGCTCCACCTTCTCTACCTTGCTCACGATTGAAGCCTTCCTGTGGACAATGTCGAAGAGTGCGTCGCAACTGCTCTGATGCTACAGAATTTAGCCATCTGCGATTGGTTGACGAGTGCGGATGAGGAGCGAACTATTCGATGATGCTGGTCTTCTATTGCGATAGCTCTTCAGGGGTGTGCTTCTCCGTGGTGACGATCTCTATGGATATCATTTCATGTTATTGCGCTACCAATATGCACTTCGTGGAATGGTGATACTCGAATTGTTATGCCACTCGATGTTGACACTTCGCGTCCCTCGCGGTGTGGGCTCTTGCCGTGCCAGCAACGTAGGCTTCACCTGATGTCAGAGGATGGAAGTGGTACAACGGATCTTCGCTCTCAACCCAAGCGCAGCACGCCGTCTGCTTGATGCGTGTCCTTCTCCAGCTCAATGTACTCCAACCTCAGTAATGATCGAATCTCGTAGTCATCTCCTTTCTCCTTCGCCAGCTGCCACTTCTTCTTCACAACAGTCTGCGTCAGCTTCTCCACACCATGTGTCTCTAAATAGTTGATTTCGATGGCGACTTTCTGCAGACAGTCGTACAGCTGCTGTCGTTGTAGTGTCTCGACTTGATCGGGAGGTGGAAACATTCTGACTGTGTTTGCTCCCTGGATGAGTTTGGGGATGTAGAAGCTGTAATGCGCATCGCGGTAGGCGGCCAAGTTCTCGATTTCAGCGTGAAGCTCGCTGATCCTCGCGACGCCAAAGTCGAGTGCTTCGCGGAGCATATCATCGGTGAAGTGGTCTTGCTCGAAATATTCGCATTCGTCCTTCCGATCGGGTGCAAAGCCGACGATGCTCTCATTCGATGTCGTGAGCCAGCGTTTGAGGTCGTTGACTGGATCGTTCGAGGTGAGGCGAATGTGTTTTGGTACCGCTTCTGCTGGCACATAGTGCACCTGGGAGCATTTCTCAGACCAGCATTTCTTACAACATTAGCGTTGCCTCCATAAAGGCTGGAACTATACATACCCTGTAGATATTGCGAGCCACGTCAGCCTTCCCATGGATTTTGAGGCATTCGTGGTGTGGTTTTAAGGCCACTGATGGCTCGAAGACAAGAGTCTTGCGTCCCACCGGAGAATCGCATCGAAGATCGTGCGCCACTTTGCTAGCATTGCCCATATTGTCCGCCGCGTAGGCTCCGCTATCTGATGTATTTACAAGTACCAGTGTGGCGGCTTCTGAGTTAGCAGTCGAAACTGTGGACGATGTGCTATCTTCATTATGGTCAGCAGCTTTTCTTTGTTCGCCACCCGAGCTAGGCAAAAAGTCGAGCATCTTCCGGATCTGTACGCCGCGGATCATGTTGAGCAGTCGAATCATCAATGAGCTGCCATACTGTACCTTCGCCTTCGTCTATATCAGTGTCACATCGTCATGTCGCTTGCTGCATATATCGTGTGTCTTGGTACTGATTCACTGTCCATGCCACGCGCCAATGCTGATTGCGCAAGCGCAAAAGGATATGGGAATGATGCCTACCTTGAGCGTAACTGGATTGTGGTGTGCTGGTCCTGCGTCTGGGGCACTGGCGGACAGCTGCGAAGGCTGCTCTGACGGCCGCATTTCTGGCGGCATTGCCTTCACCGGTCATCATCTCGTGGTCGAGGATGTATCGATAGTGGACAGATTGAAGAACGAGAACGTCTCGGTCCTGCGCAAATGTAGATGAAGTTTGGCAGAGGTTAAGTTTGTTTCGGAACGCGTTTGCAACTACAGCGACGCCTCTTCACATGTTGAATACCTCCAACATGGTCATCGCCGTCTTCTCTCGGTTAGCCACTTCACTTTCTGCTCGGACTGCCCGTGAACAAAGGTCCTGGCAATCAGAGTGCGTTCACTCGGCAAGATGCCGCCCGCTTGGCATGCATTTGGCCGCTTCATGGCCACTTCGAGTCTGTCGGATCTTGGGATCATGGCTCCGCGAAGAGGTGGGTCGCATTCGATGTGATGAGGCGCAGCATGTGATTCAGCACCAGACTTGACACGTCTATGTGATTGCGACAAGCCCTTGTCGTTCGAGCATCGATGCCTCAGCAACCAGCGCATATGAACGTCAAATAGCATGGGCATATGTTCCCCTGTTCGATCATACTGCCATAGCAGCTCGAGACACACAAACCGTTACGATGACCTTGGTCTTCATAGACAGCTCTACGCCTCGTCATCCACCTGCTCAGCAGTATCAGCGACCTCGGCAGCAGTGTCCGCTTGAGCTCTGTCTCCAGCCTTCTTGACACCATCCGCATTAGGATTGTCTACAAGCTTCTTCACAACCTCTACTGTCGCTGCCGGACCACCAGGCTCCGCTGCGAGCACTTTGCCCTGCTTGTCTACGACGAACACTCCGCGTGTGGTTCCGCTTGGCGCCTTCTTCAAACCTATCGCTGCAATAAGTGTTCCCTTCTGGTCGCACAGCAGTGGGTATGGCAACTTCTGCTTTGTCTTGAACGTCGTGTTCGCCTTTAGACTATCTTTGCTGAGGCCGTATATGCGCAAGCCTGTTGCTGTGAGAGGCTCGAAGGAGTCGCGAAAGAGGCATACTTGGGTTGTGCCTGTGAAGTCACTGCATTAACAATCGTTCCTCTACGTATTGACGCTGGCGTGCTGCAATGCAAGGGGCACTTACAGCCGGGTGTACTGGCTTTCGGATAGGTAAACAGCACGACACCAGCGCTGCTGTCTTCCACAAGCTTCGCCAGCGTCGTCTTCTCTCCGTCATTCGTCTCGATCACGCCGCCGAAGCCATCAAGCGTTATGCTATCGCCAGCTTGAGGCGTACCACGCTTTGTGGTCTTAGTTGCCGGCTCAGCTGCTGGCGCTGCGTCTGCTACAGTTTCTGGCTCATCTTGGGGCGCGTCATCTTGGGGCGCGTCATCCTTCTTCGCCTTCGATTTGGACGGTGCCCGCTTCTTGGCTGGAGGCGGTGGTGGAGGCGGAGCGGCTCTCTTGCGTAACTCAACCATCGTTGCTATTGCGATCGATCAATGACGATTCTGGTAATCAAGGGACAGGCAAAATGAAGCTCCGAACGGAGCTTTCGACGTGAAAGAGGCACAACAACGCGCGGGAAGGTTGGAACTCGACGAGCCTGCCCAGCTGTTGCTACCGACGTCGAGGCCGAATAGGGGCGAGGGTAGTAAC
This sequence comes from Exutisphaerella laricina CBS 326.52, assembly GCA_000504385.2. Taxonomy (NCBI): domain Eukaryota; kingdom Fungi; phylum Ascomycota; class Dothideomycetes; order Mycosphaerellales; family Mycosphaerellaceae; genus Exutisphaerella; species Exutisphaerella laricina. Next base: position 11,478 of record KZ106767.1, read on the forward strand.
TCGAGCCACAGCGGGTGTTTGCGTCCATCCTGGTTGCGCAAGATCGAGAGAGCTAGAGCCTAGAGGCCCCCCCCCCTTGCCCCTAGCTTTGGTGGCGTTGGTTCTTCCGAGGATCCGCGCGCGGTCCGTTCCAGAGTTCGTGCATGGATCCTTAGATCTAGGAAAATACGTAGACGATGCGACAACACCTCTCTCCTGTCTTGCCCTTCTACGTCGAAGCAGCATGGCGTCTTCTGTACCACTTTGCCCTCTGTGGAGACCAAATTCCACTCCTCGAGCTTGTCTCAATGAATAGTCTCATGGGGTCTGTAATTGGAATGCCGCATGTAGTGACGAAAACTGTGGAGCTCCGTATACTACTCAGCATGATTTCAGCTCGTGGAGTGTTCAAGTCTATTTCGAATCACGATCTCCACGAACCCTATGTGCTGACTGCCACCAGGTTGGTACCTTCCAGCAGCCATCGGTCCCGCCAACCCGGACAGCAAGAGGGGCCGTCGTAGCAAACAGCAATCGCGATTGGTCCTCGTCACGATTGGATATTCTTGGCCATACGACACGAAGCGGCTCCATCATACCAGTCTCGTGTTGCGAAATCGCAACTTTTTCCGGGGATGAGCAAGAGCAAAAGCACCGCCCTGATAAATACGGGCTTCTCCTGAAGACCAGCGTGATCGTGGCCACACCTCAAAAAAGCCGTCAGTACCAAGCGAGTAGCAACACAACATCGCAACGCGAGACAAGCACCAGAACCGGGACTATCCGGCCATCTTTCAGGTGGAGGCCTGCTACTGGCTCCTCGCTTTGATAACAGGTTTCTGCTTCAAGCACTCACTATGGACGATGCAACAGACAGAGATTCTATCCACAGCCAACCAGCTGGAGCACCGGAAGTCGCTATACACTACGGTAAGAACGCCCGACAGCCCAGAGATCGTGCTTAGCGGCGTATGAGCTCCGGACAGTCGCGAAAGGCAGCTTTAGACTCGACTCCGCGCGACTTACCCCACAGTGTGTTGTGTCCTGTCCACTCATGGCTCCTGCAATTGTGTCTACATTTTGACAGCCTGGCAAGTTCAAGGGCCAACTGTGAGCCCTACATCATCGTCGTGGGCCGCCAACACCACAGTCCTTGTCATCTGCCATGGGATCATGCTTGGTAGGTGCTTGCCCAGGATTCACACGCTTTCAGTTAGCCGATTGTTCGAGCACCCTCTGAGGTCGTGTGACCTTCCTTGAGGACTCAAGCTCATCATATCCACGAAGTCCTCAAGGCGATTCACTTTATCTTGTGCTCCATCTCTATGTGACATCACATTTCGTGTACACCAGCCTTCGCAACACCCTCAGCGCCGCACTTTCGACAGACATATGCAACAGATTGATACAGCAGTACAACGAACAGGATCGAACCCATGCCATCTACTATGGCCACCGGAGTGCTTACCCGGGAGGACTCGCAACCTTCAAACGGAATGAAAGAGACGTCCTCTGCGGACAGCCTAGCCTGTCCACGTTATCCAAGCAATGCATACGTTCATGAAGATGTGCATGGTAATGTCGAGACGGTCGCCACAGAAGACCCTAACATGTTGGAAAAATGCCAGCAGATCACTGCTCGTCCTCGATACAATAGCGGGTCTAGCAGTGCAGAGCAGACATTACGCGACAGCGAGATGCATGATGAGGGAAAGGCCAAGTGGTGGAACCCGAGTCGCTATCGGTCGAAGGAAAAGAAGATGACTTGGCAGAAGGCCGCCTGCAGTAAGTCTACTCACGTATCTGCCGTCTCCATACCTGCTGATCGTTCTAGCAATGATCGGCGAGACGATTAGCCTTGGTATCCTGTCGTTGCCGTACGCGGTGTCCTTCGTGGGCATAATACCTGGCATCATCATGCTCGTTGGCTTTGGTGTCATTTGCTCGTGTATGGGATTTTGCTACTATCTGTTCAAAATAAAGTACCCAGACACCAAAAGCATGCCACAGGCTGTTGAGAGAGTGCTCGGTCCTCTGGGAAGATGGTTCGCCGAGGTCGTAGTCATGGTACGTATGGTGAATGCTCATCTATGAACACTGTGCTGAATGGCGCTCGACTAGGCATTTTTCGTCTTTCTCATGGCGGGACATTTGAACCTATTCGCCGACTTCGTCTATACTCTTTCCAGGGATGGGGCTCCATGCCGCGCAGGCATAATAGTAATCGCTGTTGCGATCAACTTTAGTCTCACGCTCTACCGAAAGTTTGCCAAACTAGGCACCATCATGTTCCTATGTAAGTCAAGTCGCGGTTTTGTAATATTGCTGATCGCTGACAGTTCGAACTAGGTTGTGTCTCAATAGTCCTCGCATCGTTCATCGCTATCGGCTACGTTGTTGCGAACAGCAAGGAAACCCTTGCAATTCCAGGAAATAAGCCTGCGCACTTAATCGTCCCATTGGAACTGTCTTACGGCGACGGTATAACTACGACGTTCTATGCTGGCTGCGCCGCCTTCTCCAATATCCTACTGTCGTATACCGGTATGTGCTGTTACTTTCCCATCATCGACGAGATGGAGAAGCATCAAGACTTCTGGAAGTCCTGGCTAGTGACAAACATCCTCACGGTCTCGTTATACACCATCGTCGGTGTGGTCATCTACGCATTTGCCGGACAGTGGGTCGAAGCACCTGCTTTGAGTTCCGCAACGCCCAACGGCAGCAAGGCTGCCTTCCTTGCGGCATTCCCAACCATCATGGCTGCTGGCGTCATTCTTGCCAATGTCGCATCGAAACAGATCGACGAAGGTATCTACAGGTACCGTAATCAAGACTCCGAGGATGAATACGAAGCCCGCCCAGGACTCTTGCAATGGCCAAGACTTCGCTGGGCTATGATCGCTGGTTCCTTGTGGATTGTGGCTTACCTCATTGCCAATGTTATTCCTTGGTTCGGCGCTCTACTCTCTGTACTCGGGGCTATCTCTGGAACCTCGATATGCCTGATCTTTCCGGCCTTGTTCTGGCTGCATATCTATTGGCCGGAGAAGATGACGAATGACGGAAAAATGGTCAAGATGTCATGGTCAGAAGTCCATCGGCGGGGAGGGTGGTACGGCATCTTCAGCAATGCCAGTGTATCGATAGAAGTGCTTACGCTTGCGATGATCCTCATCGTCTGCGTAGGTATCGCTGCCGTAAGTCCTCGTCGTCCACATTTGGCAAGCTTCACACTGACGTACTTCGCAGACTGGAGTTGGCTTCTACGGCAGCACATCAGTACTTCTGAAACTTGGTGAGGGCAGAAAAGCCTTCAGCTGTAGCTACAAAGGGTAGTTTGCTGAAAGCATCCATGCCTCTGGTACTGGTACATGTCGCCCAAGATTACCCATGACTGATGGGCCGTACAATGGAGACGTCGAAGTCCTTGCCTGTACGGCTTGAATAGAATACCAATCTAGAGGTAATACCGATAAAGACTCGCACAACAAGATGTAGCATTAGCTCAAAAGCCTTCACCACCAATCTCGCCATTCTTTGTCTGAGATCGATCTACCAGAGGGAACCAGAGTAGGCCTTTTTGACTCCAAATATCGCGGCCGACTGTAACGTCAGTAGATATCCACGGCCATTACATGTGCTGCCAGTGCCACTGCTTCCTTGAAGATGTTCCAAGAACGAGGCTCTCAGCAATAGGCAGGAATACGGCGCAGAACCCGGTGCAGCATCGTAACTTTGACAGACTTGGCTCTAGCAATGAAGCGCGCACAACAACCAGCTGTCAGGCGCACATGTTGACCGACCAATACATACACACCATGCCATCATACTTCCGCAACCTTCTCAACTCAACCCACGGTCACTGTCGCAGTCCCCTCGCTCTGGTAGCCCTCCACAGCCACAATTTGGTAGTTAAACGTCCCCAAGTCTAATTCAGCAGCCTCCCAGGCATCGAAATGGTGCTTCGTCGTTACAGTACCACTCGTCCTCTTCGAATTCCTCACACTCCAATACTGCGTGAACGTCGCAGTCCCTTCAATCGAAGGCGCATTCGTTCGAGTTGCAGTGTAGATGTCGTAGCTACCGCCGTCGCTGTCAACAGTACCGATTTTGGTACCTGCCGAGCCGGGGTTATAGGTCCCGTAGGATTCGACGATGTAGTATTCGATCAAGGGCGAAGTTGTCCAGCCGTAAATTGAGAGGTAAGAGTTGCCGTTGGGAGCGTAAGTGGCGGAGTAAGCGATGGATCTGTAGGATGGTGTCAGAGCTTTGTAAGGGGGGGAAGGGGGGATGATCGAGAGGCCTACCTGTCGCTGCCACTCGACCAGCCTTTGCCGGCTACGAAGTTGCCTGCATTGCCAGACCAAGTTACGCTGTACTCGCCGGCGTCGCCATTCGTGTAGCTGACGTCGCCGCTGCCGTCTGTCCAAAAAGAATAGTAGTAGCCATTTGATGTACCTGTCTCACTGGATGTAATGGCCTGCCGCTTCATAAGTTCGTTGGGCAATGCCAATGCGTAGCCAATAACAGCCAAGCCAGCAGCAAAGATTGAAGAGAATGCAACCATTTCGATCGTGAAAACGACAGGATTTCTGTGGGTGACAGCTGTGGACAAGATGGTAAGGAGTGTCCCAGATATTCCCGCACGGCGATGAGGTAGTAAATATGCAAGTCAGCATCACATCGTTTGCAATGCTGTGCTCGCCACCGCTCTGTTCGCTACATCGCCTATACCGATGAAACGATTGTCTGTGCTGTGGTTGGCGGGATAATCTGGAGATGTTGCCTATCCGAGACGTTGCCTGTATATCTGTAACCAGGCATATCTAAAAGGACAGTAACGCCAGAAGCGTCATATCTCGAGCACTCGAACCACATCAGCTTCCTTAGTGAGCCGAATTCGCCATCTCTTCCACAAGTTTCCCGCCAAGCTGCCTGTAGACGTGGGCACTACAAACATTGCTGTGAACTACAAGGCTGGCAACAAAATGTACTCCAGCAGCGCTTTGAGGAACCAGGTCGTGCAGTACCAGTTTCAACCAGACGAGTAGGATGATAACCGTCAATCCGGGATGGGCATCGATCGAGGACTTTCTTCTAGCTTGTAACGATCGTTCACCCGATTCTCGCTCTTGATTCCTGGCAATGATTCGATACGCAAATGTTGCAATGCCCTTCGGCGAACTTCAACACTTGCATATGATCATTTCGCTATCGTATTCTCGCATATGTTTACCACATTGGCACAAGCGCGATGCACGATACCCGGCACGAGCCAGCGGCGATACTCCACACCCATGTACTTCTACTACCCATCTGCCTTGCTGCGACATTGTACAGCCGAATGATTGTGGAAAACGGGGTGATATATCAAGCCGCGCCCCGAAGCTCGTAATCCTCAGGAGCAAGACCTTTCTGCATAGTGATGCTGCCTTGACCTCGTAGCATATTCAATACCTGTGACCCCGAAATGGAAACACCACGTACAGATCTTGTCCCGCAAGAAGTGATACTAAAGCTACGAAAAGATGCCTTGGCGGATCCCAAGCTACCCAGATCAAATCCTACGCAAGCCTTGTGGCAGACTCCGCCAAGCGATCTTTCCCAATTTCAGTCGCCCAACCTACCAAGGAAAACGACATATGCCATTATAGGCTCAGGTATCACTGCCTGTAGCGTAGCTAAAAACCTCTTTGACAACCTCCCTGCGGACTCGGACGCAACGATCACAGTCCTGGAAGCCCGTGAACTTTGTAGCGGTGCCACAGGTCGTAACGGAGGCCATCTACTTTCGCCAATTCCCGATGAGTTTGATCGCCTAGAACATCGATACGGGACGAAAGAGGCGATCAGGATAGGACGGTTCGCCAACAGAACGTTGGAGTCGATGCATGGTCTTGCCAACAACGCTGATCCCGAACTCCAACGTGCTGCAGAAGCACGAAAAGTGAAGTCTGTTTGTGGGTACTGGGATCGAGAGATTTTCGAAGCAACGAAGAAATCGATGGAAAGGTACGAAGAGTGCTTACCCGAGGAGAAAGGCGACCACGAAGCTTTCGGACCAGAGGAAGCTCTGAGCAAATTTAACATCAAGGGCTCTGTCGGCGTCATAACAAATCGAGCTGGAGCATTCTGGCCCTACCGACTCATCGCAGGTATCTGGTCAAGACTCCTCGAGCAGCACCCATACCGCCTATCAATCGAAGCCAACACCGCAGTCACGTCAATTCAACACGACCCAGCCAGCCATGTCTGCTACCCTTATACACTCACCACACCCCGCGGCAAAATCATCGCCACAACCGTCATCCATTGCACCAATGGCTGGACCGGCCATCTCCTTCCCAAACTACGCGGCAAGATCTTCCCCCTGAAAGGCACCATGTCCGTTCAAGCTTCCGGTCCAGACTTCACTGACGAAGGTGCCATGACATCCTGGTCTACAATCGATAAACCGACTTACAATGCCGCTGAGAAGACGTTCTCGTACGGTTTATATTACATAACGCAGAATGCTCATACCGGAGACATCTTCATTGGTGGAGAGAAGCAGCTCGCGGAGGAGATCTTAAGCAGTGACGACACGACTGTTAGCGCTGTGGCCGAGGAGAAGTTGGTCAATGTGCTACCAACGATTTTCGATAAGGGTTGGCCTGAGGGGGTGAAACCGGAGGTGAGGCAGGTTTGGTCGGGGGTTATGGGGTTCACGCCGGATCACTTACCTTGGGTTGGGCAGATCCCAAGTAGTTTTACAAGCCGTGGAGGCGGCGAGGGCGGCGGCGAATGGATTGCTGCTGGATACAATGGATACGGCATGCCGATGTGCTGGGGATGTGGTGAAGCTGTTGCTAAGATGATTTTGGGTAAGCAGAAGGAGGTTGATGCGTGGTTACCAGAGAGCTTTTTGATTACGAAGAAGAGGCTGAACAGTCCTGACTCGACTGTTGAGGCCGCGATTGCGGGTCTGCTCGATCAGCCGCTGACCTGGGCCGCGACAGTCAAACTATTCTGCCTAGGAGTGGTGGAAGTGATGCATCAGAACTTACTGGCACGGCTAGGGTGAGGAGCGCGTACCTTGGCGATGTATCGTGGTCCCTTCTAAACCCACCCCGGCCATGTAGTAGCTAGCCTCCACTCGATATATGTACCCATTTCTCTCCACTTGGACCTTTGACTTTGCCACCTTCGCCTGTCTGCGCATCCGGCCACGGACATGTCGGACCGGAAAGACCTCCGAGCATTGACACGAGATTGACGCGCTCGCATCGTGCATGTGCCCGAGCGCAGTGGTCGTTCTGCGGCCAAAGCTTCCCTGAGCTTGGCGAAGACTTCATGGCTCCACTGTTTGTTCTTCCTTTTCTCCATCAACATGACTGCCATTGCCGACCTGCCGCCTGAGCTTCTGCATCATATATGCACCTTCTGCGATGGCGAAGGTATCCGCAACTTGCGACTCGTCAACTGCACGCTTTGCAACATTGCCGATGAGTATCTGTTGCCCGAGGTAACAGCTTACTTCCATCGCCATTCCTTGGACGCTCTCGAACAGATAGCATCCAGTCGACCGACGATCCGGAACTCCATCAGGTCGGTCTTGCTGCAGGCTGACGGGACTGACGACCAGCTTCGCGAGTTCAAGGAGGCCGAACATCCATCGGCCTTCCGATTCTGGAACTGGTGCCGCTATCACGAGTATAATGAACATCGCGTCAGGCTCGATTCGTTGATATCGTACTATCAATCAAGTGTGAATTGTCCAAGTAGAGGCACCAACAAGGCGTTGCTGGACTATGATCGGATCAATCGCGAAGCCAATGAGCGCTATCACTTGGATGACTCGACTCAAGAAGATGCCAGAGCGTATCAAGATCCTGAGCTGAGGGCTGCATTCGATCATTATAGTAAGCTGTTTGAAGATGAATACACTGGCAGTCTGGTGGACAGCCTGCGCACCGCTCTTTGCCGTCTTTTTCGTGCCTGTCCGAACATATCAGCTCTTTCCTTCAACACGAAGGACATACTGCGGGCGAACAGGAACTTCTGCAATAAGAATTGGTTAAAAGGCCTCTATGTGCCACACAACGGCTACGCGTCTGCAGATCTAGTTATGCGAGAGGCCCTGTTGGCAGTCTTCGATTCCTCGTTAGTGCTGCACGAGCTTGCTGTTGGTCTTGACCAATCAGTCATGCGCGCAGCAATACAAAACAAGCAGGTGCGAGAAGCAACTCAAAGCCTAAGGTCTTTCCGTTGGCGGCTCGAAACGCCAGATCTACAAGGCGATGACCCAAGTGGCGACATTGATACCACATTCGAGAACCTGCGGACCGAACTCGAGGAAGGCTATACGACCGAGTTCCTGCGCAATAGCAAGGACATACAAACCCTACACCTCGACTTGGTTTACCACCCCGTGGGCACATGGCGAGCAAATTTTGGTACCATTGTATCAGATATCACGTGGAGTCGACTGCAAGAGTTGAAGCTGGAAAGCGCACAAGCCCCAGCAGATCACTTCTCTGACTTTATTCTCCGTCACGCTCCAACTCTGGAAGTATTGTTTCTACGCAACATCCATCTCTTCAAAGCCAACAATGAAGTCGACAGAGAGGGTCGATACTGGCCAGACCTGCTCGAGGCAATTGCTGGCAGGCTGCCGCGCCTCCGGCAGGTCGATTTCTCAGGTCGTCTGACAAGCTACGGCAGTCAAGGTGTATGGGATTATACACTTTCGCAAAACATGATGATCGAAGAAGAATCCGTGTTTTCACTGCCTGAATCTCGTGCTCTTGCGGATTTCGTCATTCGAAGCGACAATGGCGTGGTGCCTTTATTGCCTAAGCTCACCGAAGGTTTCCACTTTCTTCATGACTGGCCTTGGGAACCCGACTGGCTGCGGCATTACGAAGAAGTCGAAGATGAAGCACTTGACGATGCTTCAGAGCCGTGATCGCGCAAAGATCAAACCGGATGCACAAAAACAATGCCTAGGAGCTGCTATGCTCGTCCCTTACTGGGAATGACTTCCGAGCCATCGACGTTGGAGCCCTCTTACAGAAGACGCTGTGCAATAGTGAAAACACACAGTCAATAGTCGCGCAGAGTCATCATCAGTTGTGATCGATCCACTTCAGCAATCCCTGCTGTCGTGGACAGTTGCCGCTCAGCCTTCCTTGCAAGTATGCTCCCTCAGATTCCTGAACCGTCAGGAATACTTCCTGTAGTTTTCAACGCCAATGATTGGCGCAGCCTTCTTTTTGCGTATTATTTGGAATAAGTCATACTTCTTCCTTGTCGAGTGCTCCGCTTGGCACATTGCCTTGACTGGTTGAAATCAGGACCGTGCTGGATGCATCATGACCGGATGCGATATGTCACGAACGCATGAAGCTGTGTGCGCTTCCTAGGCTCTCGCATCGCTCTGTTCACCATCGGTCTGCAGCCATGGAGAATGTCGGTCTTTACTTGGCTCTGATACGCTGCAGTCCATACCGTTCGAACGGCAAGTGTAGAACCAGTCGGCTTCGTGCAATACGCCAATACACTTGCACGTGGCATTGAAGTATGAGAGCCTGGACCAGCTTAAATCGGAACCCCCAGCTGTATTCACCCGAAAATGTCCTAGATATGGTCAATACCAGGATGAGAGTCACGAATGCCTGCATGTCTGACACGCTTTGTCTAGGTTACTGTCCCTTTGGTTTCTACAAAACAGTATGGCAATGAGATCTGTGTGGTATGAGACTAATTTTTTCAAGATCTTTAATTGACACAAGGGTTAGGAGATAACTTCATCCAAGAGGTGTGAAGTCAATCGCTTTCCTAGTCGTTAAGTTGAAACCACAATCTGTAATCTGGCTTGCAGAGTTGCAACTATTTATTCTCACTATGCTAGGTTCCGATCAGCACGCAGGCTTTTCAGTCTCATGGCTCCTCAGCACTGGCTTTGAGCGCATCGTCGACAGCCTGAAAGGCCGTTAGCAAAGACGAGTCAAGACCGGGGTCAAGCATGAAAGTGCTTTCTGCCAGCACTTACCTTCGGCATATGATGCCCTCCATCTGTATAGTCTTGTGGTGGTCTGGGGATTGATACCCAGTCGTCGATTACGATAAAGTCGTGTTCAAAGCATATCCGAAGGCATGTCCGGTGGCAGCACGATAACCAGCACGCCAGTCTTAGCTCGTTGGCTTTTCTTTGCCCTCCCTCCGACCACTTCGGTCTCGCAAGTAGTTCGTCAGGTACAGCATCGCGGTGTCTTCATACTACGCCAGTCATCTAGGTTGTCATGCTGAGGTTCGCCAACATCCCATAGTGCCAGATACATGCATTGCCAAGGGAATAATATTTGGGTGGGGACCCAGATGAGTGAAAGTGGTCTTGCGGGATGGAAAGTCGGATTGTATGTTCATGGGTCCATAGAGCCAATTGTGCTTCATGCGTTTGGCTTCGAGAGCCTTCGGGATGTCTTGCGGGACCACAATCGCTACAGCCTTCAGACTGTCCAGCGTGAGCTCTTTCAGATGGTCACAATGGGGATCGCCAAGCTTACGACTCTCGCATATGACCAGAAGAAAGAGTCCATGAAGGAGAGAGTCAATGAGCTGTTCTCAGTCTCTTTCAGCCAGGGGGACTTCGGCTGGAATTCGGGCTCAAGATATCGCTGTTACAGAGTTCCTATGCGCAGGATGGCAGTTGCTCTTTCCGTATGAAAAATCTTAGCGCATGGGTTGTCGTTAGACCGTGCCGGACCAGATTGCAGGGTGAAGCCTTGGTGTCCATATGCTTGGCAGGGATCAAGGCGGCCATCATCATCGTCTTCATGTTGCGGAGTCCGGTGGTCGTCTCCTCTGGCATGTACACGAATGTAGCGTTTGGAGACCGTATCCCTGTAGTACCAACAGTCCTCGGCTGTCTTTCCAGCCTTTTGCAGCACTTCTTGAAACGACCTGGGGATCTCCTCATGCTCAGTGGTGATTTGCGCCGGCAATGCCTGAAATGCGAGAAAGCTCAAAATCGCACGACAGGTTGGACGTTCTGCTTGGTTCTGATGTAGATGATTTTGCTGTGCCAATCTAGTATTTCATGAGCTAAACATCTGTGTTTGGGACGAGGACACCGTGTACCTGTCACTTTAAGCCAGGCTTGACCCTGCAGAGTGTCAGTCAAGGGCGGAGACGTGGCTCCCATTTGAGGCTATCGCAGGGACCAGGCCAAAGAACAACCGTAGGAGCTTTTGCCTCTACAGATTCTGAGCATACTTGTCAGGATGTAATGAAGAGGCTGCTTGTTAGGCAGAAAGACTGATCTCTTCCCAATACTCGTTGAGAGATGTTGGGTGCTTATCACCATCGATCCATGCTGGATCATGATGTTCTTTGCAGAGTCTGGTCCTTCCATGATGGCTTCCAAGACGTCGGTAAGCTTGGTAGGAGGAAGCTGGCTGCAGTACCAGACTGATTGGTGAGTATCGCTTTTTGCATTTCGGCATTTCAAAAGTAGACTACTCTTTGTTGAATTTTTCAGCAACGAGCCAGCCGAAGAGTTTTATCAAGAGGTCACCCCAACAACGAGCCATGTCACCAGAAAGCGTGGTTATGCGTGCTGTCAGCGTCCACCCGAAATAACTTGCTCGCTGACGTCAATGTCGTTGACGAGCTCATCGCATGACGACCCATGCTGCCATTGGCGCAGCAACAGCCAAGATCGCGCCCAGAACTTTGTAACCAGTGTTGAGTCGTCTCAGCTGATCACTCGAGTCAGTGGCGGCGGAGACATCTGGTGTTGCTGTTTGCTTGGATTGCTTGTCGCCAACACCACCTGCCTTGTTGATCACTTCGCGAAACTCTCTCCGACTCAATAGTCTGAGCTGCCCGGACACGATCTGTACGGCGTACGGCTTGCGGTCCGCATGCTTCTTCTTCGTCTTCGGTACATCTAGGCTACCATCCAGGAACGCAAGCCCAACCTTCATGCACGGCCTGGTCTGCATACCTTTCCAAGCCTCGCGCAAAGACTGCGGATCATGATCATATGGCGATCTAACATGGTCCATGACCTTGATCGCCTTCTGCATAAGATCACGCACTGCTTTTGCCCACCAGATCACCACAATCGTCTGCATATCCATGATTTGTTGCAGCATCGCCTCCGCTGCTTGCCAGTAGTTCATGGCAATGTCAATCGTTGGTAGGCCTTCGGCTTCTCGAAGCTTTGCTTGCAGGATGAAGTAGGCCGCACGTTGATCTGGTGACAGCTGATGCTTCGCTGCCTCGTCCTCTTTCACCCATAGTGCTCGCTCTGGGATCGCTTTCGCTGCGTGGCTCGTGGGCTCGGCGTTGTCCAGGATGGAGAAATCCGATGTCTTCAGGCCGGATAAGGCCGTTCGTAGTTCCTTTATAAGAAGTCGCCTTTTGTCACTAAGACTACTGAACTCTGTGCCAATCTGGCAGGATGCGCAGTCGCATGCAAAGCCGTACTGCCTTTGCAGAAGCACAGCGCGCTGCCTTGCCGTTGTGATCTCATAAACTTGATGGTTGTAGGAGATTGTGATTTCTTCGCCGGCTTTTATGTGCTTCTCGGCAATGACCTGTACATCATCCCCAATGCAGCACGGATCCGGAGCAGTCATGGCATTTGGGATGCAGCTATGATTCATGCGACACACGATAGGATGTAGCCAGCAATTTGAGTCATCACCGAAGCTGTTGGACTTGAATATGCTCATCATTCTGGATCTGTTGAGCTTTTCATCTTCGCTCAAGCCGAGAACAGCTTCCTGCTCTGCAGAAGACAGCTTGGCGTATGCAGCAGCGATATCAGCCTCTGTCAGCTTCTGGGCTTGCTTGTCGATTTTCATGACCGGACCTTCTTGATAGATGATTGTTCCCGGTGAGATGTTCTCAGTGGCAATGGCCCCCATGCCTTTACCAGGTATGGCCACGATGTCGAACGGTCGTGCGTTGCTGTTGTTATCCATTATGAATTAAGTAGAGGGCTAATGGCCACCAGCTGAGTGTTGCCGATCTTCTCGCCGGAGGACTGTAAACGAGAGTGAGACTTCAGGGAGATCGCATGAATGGCTGACAGCAAGCGCAAGTAGCAGTGCTCCCGGAGAGGGGATATGGTAAGCAACACAAGATCGTCTAACCGGAGGCTTGGACGACAAGACGTAATGGTGTTGGCAACGTTCGACTGTTTAGCCGAGGGACTAAGAGATGACGAGCACGCGACAATAATGAAGTCGAAGAAACGCGTGACCAAGCAGCGTTGTGTTGTAGATAATATTATGTTCGTCGCAAGAGGACAGGGAAACAAGAGGTGATGTCGCGGTAGCGCACCGAACGATCAGGGTCTTTCGGTGGTGTCTTGGTGCGAAACAAGGGCTTGTCCCGCTGTCCTGGGCGCGGCGGCAAGCATTCTTTGCAGACTCTTTGATAGACGGCCCGAAGTGATCGCGCGAGTGGGCACCGTGGATACGTACAGTATGTTGTTGTTGTTGTTGGTGGTGGTGGTGGTGGTGGTGGTGGTGGTGGTGGCCAGACACGCCATCGCGATGGATCCTTACGAAGTGAATAACAATGGAATAGAACGCCCTGGACGATGGACATGAGGTTGGTGCGCGCTCTTGTGCGACTTCATCGCCGTTGCCAAGGCCTGCAAGCGAGGTGGACATCAGGCAACAGTCGTGGTGTATCTCCTTGATCATAGAGCTTCACCATCAACGCCATCACATACGAGATCGATGTACCAGATGGTTGCGTCGCTATTGCCTACGATAGCCATGTCCTACCTGCACATCGTCGTGTTCAACCCGTTTCGTTTCAATGACGCTATCAGCGATATCTGCAACGACGAAGTGACTCCGGACCTAGTCGGGATCTCTAGTGACACATCGAGGGTCGAAGCACTATCTGACCATTGCAAGTGTCCGCCTCTAAAAGGAAACGCTTGGTAGCATAGGCATGACACCTCCGCACTTGCTCGTCCTTCCACGGTCTACTCGTTGTTTTCATGATGATGATATGGCGGACGAGTGTCATCTTCTCATTTGGGTATCACCTTCTAGTTTGCTGCTATCATGCCATATCACAGTACAAAGAACGCTTTGATTCACCAACGCCTCGCTAAAGTGTCAAAATGCTCCATCGCAGTCTGTCTGCCCTTCTTCGTGACGTAGAATATGCCGTGCTCTCTCTTCAGCGAAAGCTTGCTAGTCGATGCAATTTGAAGTTGTGTCGAGTAGTCATTGTCGGGAACTGAGGGACCGTATTGCTGTGTTCCCAGTATAGCTCAGTACGCCATGCGATCAGAGCGATGCTCTTTCCTCTGGTGCTGGCGCTCCTTGTAGCGACTGTTGTGATCGGCCTCATAGCCATCATCGGTGTACTGATCTGGGTACCGGTCAATGTAGCGTGGTCGATACTGATCAGATCCTCCTCGTCGTGGCGGAAGATCGTCCTCGCTATCGCAGTCGCTGTCTCGGCGACCTCGGCGGTCGATTGGCCGGTCGGGCTCCTGTAGACTTGTAAGCTAAGTTAATGGCAGCTTTTGAGCGGAAGCACTTACCTTCTCCTAGTAGAAGTCCTCCGCTTGTCTCCGCCGGCTACCGCCAGCTTTGTGCGCGAACAGGTCTTGCTCAGCACCAACACGATGGGAGAGTAGATCCTTACTCGAAGATGTATCTCTGCTTGCGCCACGGATATTGAAGCTCTGGATGCCACCCGCGCCCTTGATGCTGAATTCGCCGCTGTTCCCGCTCGATGATGCCGGTCGTTCGTTAAGGCGTCCAACATTCTTTTTCAACGTGAGCCCGCGTCCACCATCCATGCGATCGAACAGATCTCGAGGCTTGCTGTCGCGGATAAGGTCTTTCTGCGGTCGTTGCCCTGAATTGCTGTAAGTAAATGTGTCGATCTGCTTGTCAAGGCTGCATTTGCTGATGGCAGTAGCCACATCATTGGGATGCAGACCTCTCTTGTGCTTGGTCTTATTGGGAAGAGGTTCTACTGTACCATTGCGCTCCGGGAACAGCTCTACTCGCTCGTTGTGTCCATTGCTCAGAGCACCACGTGGCCTCTTGTTGGGGAAGAGCTCAGTCTTCATCTTCTGACGTGCATCGTAGTTCTCGCCGTTAGATCGGGAACGTGGATGCGGAGGAGATCGGTATCGTGCTGTCGGGCGTCGTGGTTGATCGTCGCTGAAGCCGTACCGCCCGTCGCCATCTCGTGCTGGGGATGCGCTTCGGTTGCGGAGTCGTCCTTCCTTCTTGCCAGCGAACAGATCTTCCTGCGCTCGTTCTTGACGTTCTGCCTGTCTCGCCCTTCGAGCTGCGAACAGGTCTTCTTCGAGGCGGCTAGTTTCTGCGGCAACCGGGTTCGCTTTCGGGGCGTCATCGTAGAGGTCGACGTTGAATGGCTCTGCTGAGTCCGATTTTCGCCTGCTCTCATCATATCTGCCTCCTCTACCACGACCTCTGCCACTTCCACGCAGGCCACCTCGTCCTCGGAATCGTGTCTCTGGGTCGTACTCGGGATGGTTTAGGTAGAAAGCGCTTTCCTTATATGCGCCCTTCTTCTTCTGGTCCGACGATGTCGCATATCTCACAAAGAGCTCGATCTCCGGGTTTGTGAGAAGCTTCACTGCCGTTCTAAGCTCAAGAGGATCCTCTGGGTGCGCAGTCGCAAGACATCTTAGCGCCTCGGCAGCAGCCTCTTTGGTCTTGTAGACGAGATTCGCAGAGCTGTCGTTGACCCACTCGACACGCTCAAAGGCATCGCTCTTGAAGTTGTCGTTGGCAAAGTTCTCAATGTCCCTCGTCGTGAGTACCATTAGACCCTCAATGTGGACTTTGTTGGGCGCGATCTCATTCGGACCAACTTCTCCCTCCTCCACCATATCTGTCGCTGCTGGTACATGATTGACCATGTCCACTTCTGGTAGCTGTCACGTACACTCGTTAGTCCTCCCTTCCTGCTCCAACTTATCGCTTCCTTCGGCTGCGTACCGCGTTCAGTCTCGCAGCCTCGGCTTGCATGCGCGCAATTTCTGGGTCGATCTCGACGTCGACATCGAAGTCAACGTCCATATCTACGTCCATGTCGGCCGTTGTCGTGGTCAAGTCTGCCGGTGCGGCTGTGCTGATCTCGAGGAGTCGGTCGCCAATGATTGTTGGCGGTAGAGGCGCAACGTTGTCGTCAGGGAGCATGCAGCGGTGGTATTGGGGTGGTTCTTGCACCGAGGGTGGTCTGTCAGAGGAGGTTGTGCTGGACGATGTCGCGTCGTGTTCACCGGCAGCGGGGCAAGGATCGCCGGCGGCATGAATCTCAATAAGGATGCAGGAACGAGCATGCCGGATTGGCGTGGCAGGCAATGGCATGTGCACTTCACTGCTTTCCTCTCACTCACCTCCAGGCAGTAGATGCGTGCACATGGATCTCCCTTGGCCAAGACGATAACCGGATGAAGCCGCACATATCTATACGCTTTGGCTATGCTAAAGTTATTTGCAAAACAATCATCGCCCGTCTGCCACAACGGCAGACGCACATGTCCAGTCATGCGTCATGAAAGCTTACTCTATTCACGAACCACGCAATCTGAATTCAGCTTCCGTTGGACCTTCATTGCAATTACCAAAGCGGAGCGCCTCTAGGTCGACAATATCCCTACCCAAATCGCCAGACTGCTCCGTCAGAGTCTGTCTCCTTGAACTTCAACAGCTTCGACGGCATGGGTAACGAGCTGCAAACAAGAGGCAAGAAGGCATAGCGTACAGCTCAGCCATATGCCAACGCCGGCGTGCCTGCGCCTCGATGCTGGCCAGCCTCTTGTATTCAACTGCAAGCAAGGTCGATAACTATGTACCAAACCCACATCGAGATGGGGTCTTACTAAAGTACCCTGGCGAGATTGTCAGAACATCGCCGTGTATGGCTTTGGCTCTCCGTCTGACCGGCAAGCTATCCATACTCCACCTCATCTTTCTAGACACGCAGAATACTCGTCAGCGAAAGGGTTGATGCTAGTGACACCTAGCGATCTTCCACGACCATCAAGCTTGTTATGATCACCAATTGGATCCATCACACTCCGGTCAGGAGCCACTTTGCCTGAGTTATCAAAGGGGTTTTCGTCGTTCTCTGGCTTCTCCTCATCCTCCAGCCAGCTCCCCGGCATGCACCTCTGCGATCGCACTTCGTCAGGCTGCCTCCCGTTGTTTTGCCACACCTCAGGCTCTATCTTCGGTACCCAGTCTCTGACCCTCTGCGGTGCAACAGGAGGCGGTGGCGGCCGCCGCCGCTTCTTCATAGCTGACTTCAAGACCCGCTCAGGCAACTCAGAGAATCCAGAATCTTTCCTCTGCTCCGACCATGGCTCTGAGGACGTGTCCGACTCGCCGAAGCGCTCCCGACGTTGTCTGAGCAGCTCAACCGCTTTCTTCTCTGCAACTTCGCGCTTGATCTTCTCCTTTTCCGTCTGCACTTTCGCATCGGCCTCATCCTGCTTCTCCCGACACCATCCATGTTTCTCCTTGGCTTCCGTATGATCCCTTCTAGTATTTTCATAATTGGCTGCCAGCTCATTCTGCGTGTGGTTGTACTTGCTTCTATATCTTTTGAAGGTCCGCTGAGCATAGGTGGGAGCTGGGAATTTGGCCTTTGCATCTCCGGCATCGCGGTATGCATCGTATGTCACCTGGATCTGCCTAGAGCAGCACCTTGGGGTGCAGCAGTAGTCCCGAGGTTCAGTCGTCACGTTGACTGCGCAGGATGCGTCAAAGATTGCCGCTTCTCGATTCAGCTTTTGGTTGATACGCAATGTTGCTTCTGGACAGAGGTCGGTGTGAATGTCGTGGACATCGCCACAAGAGTGGAGCGTGGCGTGCTTCTGGCACATGTTGACACCGTCCTGGTGGATGTCTATGGTGGCGATACGCGATGCAGACAACCACCAGAGGGAAGCATATAAGTACGCGATAACACGGTTGAGGACATTGGGTCAGAACAGAGTTGCAGCATCGCAAATCTTGGCATTCGATCAAAGCTATTATCCTCATACTGATTGGAGATAGAATGATGGATGCTCAGGGCTTCGGTTGGAGTGGATGTTTCGCTGACGAGCTACAGCCCTGAAGCTTGACCTCACAAAGAAATAAGGCTCGACAACTTACACATGGCAGAGCTTTCCATCCTACGAAATACCCACGTCTCGTCAAGACAGACCATGCAGCTGCATCGGACGGAAGTGTTTGTTGTCTTGGTAACAGCAGTAGAGAAGAACTAATAACACTTCATTCACACTGATGGGGTCTTATCAGATAGTATTCAATGCTCAACAACCATTCCAAGAACAATGTACGCACAGCATGATTGCCTCAAGCAAAGCAAAAAGACAAAACAACCTCCTGCGCCCTGTTGGCACCAGATCGAGGTACCAAGAGTACACATTTTTTACGGTGAGGGAAGAGGGAAGTCAGTCCTAGCCTACAATTGCAAGGTCGAACGCCTTGCCGCTAACCCATCACAACGAAGGACAGCTTTTGGAAGCGGATCCACGCACTCAGGAGATATAGACCACAATATGACCCTGTGCCATCGCAAAATGAGAGACAGCGGCGCACAAAGGCCTCAGCATGTCACACGGTCCAAAAACGCAAATGATGACCACCTTTGCTCGAATAGTGGCGGTCGATTGGAAGACTACGACACACTTCATGGCGTGTGGTAGTAGCGAGCAGAGATGCCAGCCTCGAGACAGTTTGAACGTGAAAATCTTTCGATTACGCCATTCGGGGCGAGAGTAGTTGTCGAGAAGTGGTTGATGATTATTATGTTTATGACTTACACTCCAGACTTATGCTATGGCATGAGAAAGGGAGTGAAGTGGCAAAGCATCTCCCCACACCTGTGGTTCTTTCTCAATGTGAGGCTTGTCAAGATGTCCGGCATCGAGCGTTATTGATGTAGCTCTTCAGATTGATGACAATAGCTGTGCTTTATCCTGCTCTACTACCACTACGCGGCAACATCTTCATCTTGCTGCCGTGCTCGCTCCATCGCCCCACTGCCCTCGTGATTCATCGTCCGTCCCAAGAACAGTCACCGGGGGGGGAAGCACTGGAAGGAAGTGCGGTGTCGGGGGTGGTGGAGGTGATGAGGGGAGGTGCAGGTCACTGCATGAAGCCGTCGAAAGCCTCCTTGAGCCTGGCAACCTGGCTGGCTGCAGAGATCAGGGGCACGCCCCGGAAGTGCGGGAACCAATTATATTGCGATATATGTCTTCAATTTGGAAAACACGACGCTTGCGCAAGCAGTGACTGGTATGTCTGGGATGTTGGGGACGTTTGTGATGTTTGAGACGGGTTTGTGACGCCACGATCCGGCGCAGCGAATGGACCCTATCGAATAGCGTATCGCGCGTAGCACTGTGATGCCGTCGACATCGGACACGACGGAGCGCAAAGGATTGAAATTCTGGAAGAGGAGCGCTTCGTCCAACCAGGACACGCAGAGCAACAATGTCAATGCAGCGTCCCCCACCGAGACCGCGACGCTGAACAACGCTGCTGCGTCTGCAGGCCTCGCCGACAACAGCGACCCGCATACCCCCATAGCCAGTGAGAAGTCTGCACCACCCGACAGGGCCGACAGGGGCAAACTGCAGACGACCTCCGCCTGGGCGAACAATCACCGACGCGACAGTTCCATCTTGAGCCTGACGACCAGCGTGACGGATGGTGTCAAGCGCAGTGTCAGCTTGCGGTCGCATAGGACGAACTTGAGCAGCGGAAGTAGCTTTGCAGGAGCAGGATTGAAAGGTGTTGGGCGGAGCACGAGCAGCGGGAACGTGTTCATGCCACTGAGCAGCCAGACCAGTCCGGTGGAAGACGAGGAAGCAAGCGAGAAAGAGAAGATCGTGACGGCCAGCCCAAGGAAGGAGACCACTGTACAGAAAGACGCGAAAGAGAGGGACAACGCGCCAGCAGTGAAGAGGAAGATATCTCTCACCACCAAAGGACTGTCGCACAAGTTCAAAAGCACTGACGCGCTGCCTACACTCAACGCCCAAGCACTTGCCCAGATCAACCTCGACGGCGTCAAAGTGCGCTCGCCGTCGGAGGAGACAGATCAGAACCCATTGTCGTCCAGCAAACCGATGTTGGTCGGGACTGCGATAGGCCATCATGGGCCGCCGCCGCTTAACACGAATCGGAAAATGTCCAATGGCCCCCCAGACACCGCTCCCGGCATCAGACCCTCTGGCATGAGTTTACACACGCAGAGCAGCTTCTCACGCGACATCTCCTCTTCCCACAGCAATGGCGCACCGCTCTCTCATGTGCCTTCAGCACCCAGCACAGTCTCCGGAGGCGGTCCTCTAAATCCAAACACAATCTACACGTCCCTCCAGGAAACATCGCAAAAGCGCATTGCCACAATCGACTACGTGCGCAATCTTCATTCCGGCAACGTTTTCTATTTCTCTACCTTGCATTACTCGGCCTCCACTCTGTCCACAATGCCCTCATTACTGCCGCACAAACTCGGCCGTCGCGCAACAAACTACTTCGTCCTAGGATACAGCCTGCCGATCCTGCTGGACATGAACTCGTCAAATCCCCTTGAATACCTCCGCGCCTTGTCCTCCCTGTTGAGCGAATTCGAAACGTTCCAACTCCTCTCAGGCTACGACAGCAGTGGTAACGCAACGCGAACAGGAGGCCGCGTGGGGCAGATGTTCAAATCTGGCATGGGTCTCAATCGAGGCAAAGGCGGAAGGCGGAGTAGTACTGCGCCTGAGACCTTAGGATCTCTGGACCCAAAGCAGGCAGATCTGCTAGGAATGCCGACAGCTGGAAGAAATATTCAGAGCGCGGATATGGGGAGCTTGAGTCCGAACGATGTGTCGAGTCCTGCAGGGCTGAATCACGATTTTCAGTTCTTGCTTACGTCGCATCTCCCTTTTGAGCCGGACTTCTCTACGACGTTGGGAACGTTGTGTGATACATTGATTGATACGTATGCGAAACTGATGGATTTGGTGACTGGGCCCGAATTATGCTCACCGATGGTGGGGACGGAGTTCGCGAAAGCTGATAAAGCTATTCGCAAAATCTTGGTTGCGAACGTTGTACGAGAATTCGAAGACACCACCAGGGCCGGTGTGAAGGCTGAAATGGCTGGGCTGGGCAAGCTTACTTTGGGCGGGCTCATGTAAGACATGGATGCGGATAAGAAGTGGCGGACCAGCCCCCGTAGGAGGATGGCCATTGATGGCGAGAAGAGTGGCAGGAGTACGCCGCTTTTCTGGAAGGATGATTGAGAGCATCAGATACCCTGGCTCACGCCACAGAAGATGCGACAAGTGGGACGTCGACAGTAACGGTGGGTGAAGGGTTGGGAGCATATGACATTCACGAATACTTGGACCTGGGATCTGGATCTGCGAAATGATACCCAAATACTGCACTGGCGTTTGGGAAGAACATATTGTTCAAGGAAATGTGAGTGTATGTAATGCCTGTGTATGATTACCGTCCTGACGACCAGAACCATCAAACCGCCATTCCAAAGGAAGCGGCTTACCTTGTGCTCGGAATTCGGGATGTTTGTTGGTCAGGAGCGCTGGAAGCAACCACTGACCTTTGCCTCTCGACCACACCCTTCGTCGTGGTGGCGCAGTGATACAGCACTGCAAACCTAGGTCATGTCCGAGATTGGCTTAACGAGAACTCGTCGTTTGCCTTTCTTGGATTGCTGGGTAGTTGTCGCGACGGAGAATGTTGTTCTTTTTTTTCGGTAGCTGGGTATATATATTTCGTCCTCTATATGTAGCCAATTGACACGAGTCATGCGGGAAGTTTGCTCCTTACAATTGCTGTGATCGCATCGTCGACCCTTGCTGATGAGTCCTCCGATGATCTCCTTCGCCGAGCTAATAGTTGGCGCAGTAGTCGTGATGAAGCACTGCCTCACATCACTTCTCTCGAGAAAGGTCTACCCATGATCGATGGGTGGGTCCACCGCCTTTCCGCACCGAAGCTGTCATTTCATTACGAAGGGATGTTGGTCCTTGTCGCTACCTGGAACTGGAAGGATCTTGGACCTTTTTGAATTCTAAGAAGCCTATCATATTCGCACCACAGTGCTTTCCGAAGAATAACACTGTGACGGTATCGTGTGGTTTTGATATGCGAAATCGTGGGCAGCCAGGTTGGTGGCGATGAAGCAAAATGCTACCAGCACACTCACGCTGTGCCTCGTAAACACGTGCATACCGGTGTAGTGTGTGCAACGCGAGAACGCTCTTTCTGAGTCGCTACTTGGTATCATCAAATCATCAGCTTTTGCTATACCACGTATTTGTTCCGAGACCCATTACGCCATCGACTGCTATAGGCACTCTAAGCACGCCTGCCATACGTCGATCGATCTGCACAGCCTATGGCGTTCCACTGCAGGGCTTGCGCCTAATCCTCTAGTCCAGTCTTTGCCGTCCAAGCTCCCTGATCGTAATTCATTCCTTCACAAGGACACCCCATTCGTGGGACTCCTTTCCGTACATGATGTTGACCAACCAGCTCTTGATGAGCTTAGCGTACGTGCCACTATCGCCCTCTTTGAGCGGGATGTCAACGTCCTTGCCGCGGTGCTGGATCAAGCCAATTGGTGCAACAAAGAATGCAGTGCCGGCTGCGAACGCCTCAATCAATCGTCCTTCAGATTGAGCCTCTACAAGATCCTGCATGGTGAAACGCTCCTCAACCACTTCAACAGCCTCGATGTCGTTGGCAGTCTTGGAGAGGCGGCTGTGGGCAAGTTCCAGTATCGAAGCACGAGTGACACCTTCGAGGATAATGCGCTCCTCAAGCGGCGCTGTCACAAGCTGCAGCTTTCCCTCCTTCGTGCGCCAAACAACGAAGAAGTTTGAAGCGCCGGCTTCAGTCACATAAGATTCTTTGCCGAAGAGCCAAAGGACCTGCGATCATGTTAGCTACAGTGCGAGATAATGGTGGCTTGGCTCAAATGCGGTCACCGGCCTGGGACGGCAGACGAATATATGCTGTTGCTGCGTCCATCTCACGCTCACACTTGCAGGCTATGGCACCGTATCGAGTCTCGTAGTCTGCTTACCTGATCGAAGCCTCTGCTCCTGGCCTCGCCTTGCGCTACAAGTGTAGGTCCATAGTTGGCGCCGAGCTTGGCATATCCGAAGCCACCTGGCCAGGCGCGAATAGTATCCTCATTGCTGGCCAATAGCTTGAGACCAGGCTTCGCAGCATGGCCATTCGTGCTGTCATTGAGAGCCGGAGGAATGCTCTTCGTCATGTCCGGAAAGCACGCGATGATCACGTACAACAAAGCCTCCCGTGGCCGTTGCACACCCAGCGCCTCATCAGTTGCAATGAACGTCGGCCTGATGTACAAAAAGTGTCCCGCCCTCTCCCTCGGCAACCACTTATCTCCATCCGTCGCACACAGCGCAAGTATCATCTTCTCCAACTCCTTCGGCTCAAACTCCGGCAATGCAATCCTCCTCGCCGAGTTCAACATCCTATGACAATTCCTGTTTACTCTAAACAACCTCAATTTGCCGTCGAATCCCCTGTAAAGCTTCAGACCTTCAAAACACTCAGTGGCATAGTGGAGAACACTGGCAGTCGGCATGATCGCCAATGGACCATAAGGCTTGAGTTCGGGAGCATCCCAGCCGTTCTCGGCGCTCCAACGCGCGGATACCATGTGGTCGGTGCAGGTCTTTTGGGCTTTGGTTTCTTCGCTGTTGGGTTCGGGGACTGGGCGAGGCGATTTGGTGTATTCGTAGGTCATTTTAGAGGCGTCGAGGTTGGCGTGTTCAGTGAAGGCATGTTTAATGCCTGCTTCTGTCAACTTCGAAGCGGAGGTTGTCGTTGGTGTGTTGGTGCCCGAGGACTCGGGGCTAACAGCAGCGGGCGCCATGTCGTCTGTGGTGTTGAGTGGTATATGTCGATAGCAGGGACGGCCACGATAATGATGTCAAGCGGAAGAAACACTGCGTGTATGTCGTTTGTTGCAGAGGTAAAGTCAAGTTACCTTGCCCTGTGTCGGAAGAAAAAGGCAGGGGGAGAGGAGTCACTTATTATCTGGCAAGGGAGAGGGAGTGGGGATGGGGGCATTGGGTAAACTTATGAGTCTTCTACCGCGCCGCTGTTTACCATGTCGCCGTCATCGCTCGGAATGGCGACCGAGCCCTTTGCACAGTTTGTTACGCATTTTGTTGAACAGAAAAGAATTGGCCGGAGCCGAGCATTGGGGGTCGTTCTCGTACTTTTGAACCGACGGTAGCCACGGGAATATACCTAAGCCGAGTCACACTTCGCCAACGTTCCCTCTCCACTCGAGATCAGGTAGCCTGCCACCCGCACATTGTATCCATTCAGTAAAGCTGTAACAGACAACAGAGGCACGAAGTGCAATGGAAGCCTCCGCGAGAGCCTATGGCAAGCAGCTTTGAGTCTGTCGATATGGGTATGGTATGTAGCACCTGCAAGGGCCAGGAAGCGCCGTGGGTTCGAAGAACACGGAAGGTGAAGTCGGAAGAAGAGGAGAACACTTGTCAAAAAGTCGTAAGGCAGGGGGGACAGACTGTAAAAAGTAGTGGGAGATTGCGAAGCAAAAGCTGCGAAGCAAGAGCGACCGTCACTTGTGCGTTGCCATGATTGGATCACCAAAAAGTCATTCTCCTGGCCATAAGGAAGCCATATGGCGCAAACAGATCTGGGGGTATCCTGTATGAGTGCAAAGCATATCTAGTGGCAAAGACGATGTCGACCATCTGACCTTTGCGTACAAACGACTGGTATTGCAATGGCGAGAAGCATACTAAAACCCAATGGCTAATGAGCTACAATCCGAATCCCGTGGTGGAAAGTCGAACAGGTGCGATGTGAGGTGCTGCAAAACATATGGCGCCTCGTGGTGCTAGGACAAGCAGAAATGCAGCAGATAAGTCCTTCGGAGTGGACAAAGCCAACATCGTAGTTCTGGTCCTTGCCAGACGGCGCTGTTGAGCTCACGAGCGCGAAAGCAGAATTCGCAAGTGCAGATCTGAGGAGGATTTCGACATTACATTTCATATCAGGGAATGGTACTTCGGATGAGCCTCGTGCTATGGGTTCCAATCGAGCCATGTAGACGTTAGCAACGCATATTGCTCGAGTTCGCCTGATACGATCGAGATGCCACAAGGCCCATGTTGGATTATGGATCTATATCGAACAGGCATCTGACCGTGGATCAGCATCTCTGCAGGAAGGCGCAGCACAGCTCGCTTCACTGCTGCTGTATAACCATCGCGGGCCAATGTTATAGGGCAGCACCGTGAGCTAAGCAACAGGGATCCTCGTGCTGCTGTCCGGCAAGTCGTGAATTGGAGTATGGGAAAATGCAGCACAGTCTGTGCAGTGAGTGCTTGGATGCTATGAGTTTCCGGTTCGTGATATTCATCGTCACATGGCTGTTACTTCGGCCCGCAAACCTTCCTGACTCGCCAGATCCTCGATCACACGTTATCCATTCGCTTGTAGCCATGATCCTCGCCTCTTCTCAGGGGCTCGTTCATGCACAATTAGGAACAACGTTGCTCCGTGGTGCTTCGTATCCCCGTCCTAAGAAGCTAGCGTTGCAGCAACCACAAGAATCATGTGATGTCCGCCTCCAGACCTCGGAATAAATGATAGCAGAGCGTCATCCTTCAGCTCTAGGATACGGCGCTCGTATCGGGCGAGTGGCCGAAAGGCGTGGCTCCTGTCATTGGCGAAGAGGGATCCTACAGCTATGCAATCTAAGCCATCTACGCTGCAACATCTGCGCCGTAGATAGAGCTCTTAAGGCAGGAGGACAAGTCGCGGTGAGTGGTGTAAGCATTTGGCAGCTGTACCAGCGTGTACAGAGGTCGTTTAAGAAGTGTCTGAGACGAGCCGTCAAGCGTTTGATATGGATGCGGCGTCATTTTAAAGCGCGACGAGAAACGCGATACGTACTGTACCACGCTCGTATCACTTTTGGGATATGATTAGATGACACGAACTGTGCTGGGTAAGGTGTCTTTTTTGCTAGCGGCAGCCAACAGGAATACGGCTCTCGATTGGACAGACGGGCTGACGGCGGAGGATTAGAGATTGCGAGATGAGAGGAGCACGGGCTTGCCGTTCGTTCAGGCAAGAAAGGCAACGATAACGCACTCTAGCCCTGATGCTTACTGTCTTGTCATTGTTCCCGCTTCTTCCATCACCAGCAACGATCTAGTACGACGTCGTCGAAAGCAGTGTCGAGCGGCAGCACACACATACACACACACAACACACACACACACACACAGAGAGAGAGAGAGAGAGATAGGGACAACCCCCCGAACACGGGAAGTGGGCCAGCCTTTGTTTCGACGAGACAGACGAGCGCTGCATGGACTGTGGGCACGATAGCGCCTCGAAGACAATCTCACTCAGGAGCAACGTCACCCAGACTTCCCGACCTTCACACAGATCACCGCGTTCGTAACACATGACTGGACATCATTCACTTCACTCTCTAACGACATTCTTCGACTCATCGACTGTCACTGCGCCCTGCATGCTCAGTTGACCGCTTTCCCATTCCAGCCGGCCTTAGAGTTTTGTCTCATGATCTCGCCCCAGCCAATCGAACCTCATCCTGCCGGCCAAGTCTTTGTGCGAGTATAGCCGACCATGGCGAGCAACTCGACCAGTGAGTTTCACACATCTTCTGCATCTCAATTCTGTAACGACATTCACGACATTTTCTCACGCGCGTGGCTTTTCTAGCAGCCAGCAGCGTGGCCGACTCCATCACCAGCACCATAGCCAGCAGCAGCACATCGACGACCATGTCTTCTTCCTCGGCCGCTGCCTCCTCATCCTCTGCAGTCACCTCGAGCGTGGCCGACTCCAGCAGTCAGGCCACGACGTCGACCTCCGAAATATCTTCGATCATTTCTTCCATACAATCTCAAATATCCTCATCGGTCATTGCCGCCGCGCCGACGTCTACAACCACCGAAGAGCCGAGCAGTACAGTTGTTTCGACAGTAACGCGATCTGCATCCTCGATACCAGCAACCACAGCGGTATGTACATGTAGATCCACCAATGAAGATGCGCAAGTTCGCAATATAATGCGATGGTGGAGGTCGCGCGCAAAGCAGGTCGTTCTTGCCGCGTCTGCGTGCGTGGACAAAATGATGCATCGGCACGTGCACTGGAACCATGGCTAACCCTTCTTGCCTTGCAGGTCGTGACATCGGTTGTAACGCGAACACCCACCGCCTCAGGAGACACGAACACTGCTCCCATTACTGTCGTAGTTACGGCGACACGATCTGCCACTTTTGTACCAGCTACCACTGAAGCTACAACCGCAGGCGGGTCGTCCGCGTCATCTTCCTCGCCTGCCCTCAACACTGGCGGCTCTGGTTCTTCCTCAAACGGCGGCGGCGGCGGAGGTCTTTCCACTGGCGGCGTTACTGCTGTCGCTGTAGTCGTTCCCGTCGCTGTCGTCGCACTCCTTGTACTAGCAGGCATTCTGCTGTGGCGAAAACGGAAAGCCAAGAAGGCCAGCGAAGAACAGCGTCGCAAAGAAATCGAAGACTACGGCTTCAACCCGAACAACGACCCAACGCTGCCAGCCGTTGCATCGGACGGCGGCACTGAGATGGCGGAAGACAACAGCGGGTACAGAGGTTGGGGTGCAGCTACTGGCAGCAATCGAAAGATGTCCACGACTCTTAGTGGCGGTCATACACAAGGTCAACTTTCAGATGCCGGCAGCAACCCCTACGGCAGCAACCGTGGCGCAGGCGGGTCGATATCACCTACCGGCGGCAACTCAGATGGCGCAAGCGGCGATGCGCTGATGCAGCAAAGACGAGAGACCATGGATAGTGACATCGGGTCACTCGGAAACGCACCAGTCGCTGGCACTGCGGCAGCCGGCATGGGCGTGAAGCGAGGACCATCGAACGCATCCTCGACCTACAGCGCCGGCAACGTCTCAGACGTCTCAGATGGACCACCAGCTGGCATGGGCATGAGCCAGTCGTATGAAGCATATAACCCCAACGGCCTAAGCGCTTATAATCAGCACGGCCCATACGGCGATGGCACATACGGCGGCGCACAACAAGACAGCAATGGCATGCCTGTCGTGCGCGACATCTCGGCACGCCGACAGACACGGATACAGTCGCCTGGCAATTACCAACAAGGCAATTCTGGCATTGCGCAGAACTTTTAGACGTGGCACTTGTCGATCCCAAATTGTGAATAAAAGCATCATCCTTCTAGCTTGATACGAAGCATCACGGCCAGGAGACAGTATTTATACTTGTGTTTATCATTACCCACATGGCGATGGCGTTCATTTGTTTCGGCAGGAGTAGCATGTCGGCGAGCATGTAGACACGGTCCATGTTGATGGGCACACCTGAAGGAGGATGAGGCTTTACTATACCACTGCTGCATTGCTCGTCTGTTGCAAGTCGAAGATATGATGACCAACACTTTCCAACACACCATACTACTGTAGCTAATACTGTGGCTCGCAGGAGTCTGACTATATATTGCGTCGTAAAAGAAGTCTTTACCATCAGCCTGCTTCTTAGCAAGTACAGCTTACCGTGCAGCATAAAATGCCGTACTCGAACGGCAGCCAACAAACGAAGTGCCTTTGAGCATCTTTGGACCACGACTGCTCGCAAGGGTACGAGTCTACCACACATTGACAAGCTGTTCGACGAGCTTCGCGATCATGGCAATGAGCTCGTACTATTATCATAGACATATACGTACATGTAACTTCTACGGCGCGGGCGAACCGAGCACTATATCAGTCATAGTCTGCGGGATTGCCAAAGTTTGTGCATATACTTATATATATATATACATATCTTGTGCTCCATTTACGAAAAGCGTGGTAACCTTTGATCGGCGGGAACGACATTGTCAGTGGCCACCACGCTTCCCACACTGCTGTCATCCACTCGGCGCCACTGTACTTGGTACATGTACTTACTTACATGTAAAGTGAGCACCCCCGAATATGTTATTTTTTTTGTCCATGTTTTGCCGAAGTGGCAGGAGCTACAGCATCGGCGCTAACTGTAACAGTGCTCGTTTGCTCTTGCTCACCCCCAGCTCTTCAACGCACGAACAGCGGTCAATATCTAACAGCGGTCAACATCTTCTTCTCGAGCATAGAGTGAAAGATCGATTGATATACTATTGCCGAGTGCAATACCCACAAGTGAGGTGCCGCGTGAAGACGATCTCTTGTCAGCGCTGGGAAGTAACTTTGAGCGCCTTGCTTCAGACTGAAACGAGCACCTGCATACAGGTTGACTGTATGACCTTGCGTAAGGAGGGCTGAGACACACGATATCCTCAATGTTCAATCTTGTCCATTGATCGACTTGACATGGCATCTGGTGCGACACTTGCAAAACCACACCCAATGCTCTCACAAGTGCTTGAAGGACAGAACATGACTGAAGCTTTGACAGTGCGGAGGCGAGGGATCTGTTGAGGAGGAACGCATGGCCGACGACTTCTGCCATGCCTTCTGGTCCAGCCAGTATAGCCGCTCAATTGGCAGCTTGGCAGCACCTGCATTCTTCCTCGGAGTGTTTGCCGTCCTTTCTGTTTCGGAAGCTGCACGCGGCCGTCATGATGTTGCCATGCAGAAGAGAACTACCATACTGGAGGCCACAATCCACGATCACTACATGTGAAAATGACTTGGCGGAAGAGACATGGACGAGAGCCATTCGATTCTATCCGTACGGATTCTGATCGGTGCGATGGGCTACGAGAAGACGGGTTCCGGTTACGTCGCCCTCAAGGGATACAAAGCCGTGGTCTGACGGAATCCAGACTGCAAGGACGACTGTTCTGCCTTCTGGATCGAGCTTGAAGCGTGCTTGGAAGTGCCCACTTTCGCTGGGCCTTTAGTAGGCCATGTGGGCGCCGACACGGATGGAGCCACGAGTCCGGTATTCGGCATCTGGAGGTCATGTCTTTGGCCAGAACGATGATGATGATGATGATGTGCTCGCTTGCTGTGTCGTGGGAGTGCTTGCGGCATTTCTTTTCCTATAGCCAAAAGCACGTCTGCCTGCTTTGTTTTGTTTGCACGTGTGAGAGTTGTTGTTGTTGTTGCTGTGTGATGCATTGCCACGTTGCCAAGCGAGCAACGGCTATCCCGCCACCGCGGATGCGCCAAGAGCATGTTTCTCACAAAGCTTTCCGATTGGCAGGCACTCCCGTCGCACCTCACTTCTTCCGTCCTCGTGAAACCCAAGGAGATTGCATTTGCATCGTATTACAGCAAACGAGGGCACGCGTCGCAAAGGGGTGCCTTCACACACCCGGGGGGGGTGCTGAGGCTGTGCTCGTCTACATGTATTTCCAGCGGACTCGATGTCGTGTCGGAGCAGCAGACTGCAAGCCGTGAAGCCCACGCACCGCAAATTAGATACAATGCAGTGCATCGATTGAACTACTACTCACCCGTTTTCAGCACGATGGGTCCCTTCTTTCTGCCGCAATTTGGCAAGAAAAGACTTCTAGCTTTGCATAAGGCTTAGATGCGGAGAATCCATGCCGCATACATAGCGAATCGGCCTGTCTCATCTCAGGCACCAGGGCACCAAGGCACCAGGGCACCAGGGCACCAGGGGGGGGTGGGTGGAGCTGCCGGGCTTGTGGGACGCGTTCCCGACGGAGCACGGTTCGTCACTTTCACTGGTCGTCCAAGGCGAGAGCTGTGACGGTTTATCCATGGCCCACACACAGACCATCCGAGCTGCCGTGCTGCGTTGTTGCGCAGAACTGTCGGACTCGTGCAGGAAGGAGCGACGGATGATGGATGGATGCGTGGGAGAGCGGTGTTGCGGCTTTTCCCGCAGTGCCACACACACCCACACCCCTACTTAATCCTCTACACCCTCCGCACTCCTCGCTTTGCTTTCCCTCTGCACGCTTCACAGGTTGAAAGTCTCGGTCGTTTCGTCCACCACATTCCTTAGCAACCCCAGTCGCTCGTTGATCTTTGACAGATCACCACAAGGCATCGCCAGTCGATCCAATCACAATCTTTACCCAAACACCCGGACGACCCGCTTGGGAATATCGCCAGAATCAACATGTTTACCACCAGCATCCTCGCCGTCTCTGGCGCCCTTCTGTCCGTGGTCGCCGCTGTGCCCATGGCCGCCGAGCATGGCCGACACCACCACCACCACCAGCGCGAGTACGTCTGGGAGACTGCTACCCAGGAAGTCATCGTGACCGTCCCAGTGACGAAGACCGTCTGGATCGAGCCAGGCGAGACTCCTCCCAGCTACGGCAAGCATGGCAGGCCATCTTCTTCTTCGTGCTCATCATCATCATCGTATGTCCAGCCAGCTGCCTACACTCCTGCTGCCCCGGAGTCCAGCTCGAGCTCTGCGCCAGCTGCACCAGCCTATACTGCTCCTTCAAGCAGCAGCTCTGTACCCGCCGCGCCAGCCTACACTCCTCCAGCATCGAGCAGCAGCAGCAGCAGTTCTCCAGTCGCACCAGCATACACTCCGCCAAGCAGTACCAGCCAATCGATCTACGTCGCGCCAACCACTTCATCAAGCACCTACGTTGCCCCATCACCAACGACCTACGCCGCTCCAGCATCTTCGTCAGCTCCAGCAGCATCGTCTTCCTCCAGTTCTGGCAGCAACGGCCTCACTGGCGTCGCCGCCTCTGGCACTGAATACACCGGCGACTTGACCTGGTACGATGTCGGTATGGGCGCCTGCGGCGTTACTTCCACCGCAGACGAACACATTGTCGCCATCTCCGAGCAAATCTTCGACCTCTACACAACGGGTGGCAACCCAAACAACAACCCACTCTGCGGAAAATACGTTACCATCACTGGCAAAGATGGCAGCACCTACCAAGCAAAGATTGTAGACCGCTGCGTAGCCTGCGAAAAGGCCGACCTCGATCTGTCGCAGGACTTCTTCAACACCTGCACTAGCAATGGTGACGGTCGTGTCAGTGGAATGTCATGGAAGTTCGACTAAACTATCCCGCCGCGACCGGCTTCATCATACTGTACACATTCTCCTTCATCATCATCATCATCATCATCACGGGAAATGGTGTTCATGGGCGACCACACGGGCATGGATGCGGTACCACATCACACAGCACACGAGAGCACTCAGCTGATAGCAAAGCTTACGACGATACGATTGGGCATTAGAGAAAACAGCGCGCATCACGATGCCGCGGCATTTGGCAGGGCCTGGCGCATTGCACGGCAACGTTGTCGAAGACACCATCAATCAGTGCACAGATCTGGCACATGTCGATACATTCTTCGCTTCTTTGTCGATAGACTACTTCTTCGTGGGAGGGGGAGAAATCACAAAAAGAATGCTCGTACATTACACACTTCCTTGTGTTCCTCCTTTCCCCCGTTGTCGCCCTTTTTTTTGGTCTGCCTGCAACGCGTTTCACCTTCGATCGCTCTGCGCTGCTCAAATTCACCGTGAAGGGGGCGTGCCCTTGCGTGCCAAGACGCGTCGCTGCAAAGCATACATACATGTATCCTTCGCCGTTAAACCATGTGAGCAACATTGGTGTGGCCCAAATACACGTATGTTTTGGCTAGAGCGTCACGTCTTCGATCAAATCGCGGCTTTTGTATGAACAATATTCCCGCTGGAAACATGACTAATGTGGAGCTGTCGCCGGTGCTGCAGTACAGTACCGTAGTTTTGCAGTCTTTTGCCCGGTGTGGTCCCCCCCCCCTTTCCTGGTTGTCGATACAGGTACCATTCCAGAGTGAGACCCCTTGCGACACGAAACTGGCAGGTATATAGTAAGAACCCCCGCGTTCAGCCAAGGCCAATCAGTATGGTGAAAAAACACAGCAGAAATGAGATTAGCATAGTCGACCAGCTTGACAGGAGGGCGGTTGTGGCTGAAGAGTCGGTCGGCGCAACGGTAGTAGTGGATGCAGCCACATACTCATTACCCGAATACTGCGATACCGAAGCAGTAGTAGAGGAGACCGTACGCTGTGTCGTAGCATTGGTCGAAGTCGGTGACATTGTTGTTGCACTTCCCGCTGGTGCCATGGTACTCATCTCGGAGCCAGAGACCTCTAATCCATCCCAGCCTGCAGTCACTGTTGCTCCATCCACGACGATTGTGTCGCTCCAGTCCATGGAAGCGCCACCTACGAGAAGTCCATTCACGTAATGAGGGTCTGCCGAAGCTGTGATGGTGATGGAGCCCAGTGCGAAGACCTCGATGCTTGCTGACGACGTCATCGTCAATGTTCTCAAAGACGCCACAGATGTAAATGATCTCGTCTCCGATGGTCCAGCGAGCAGGAGACCAACTGAACCTTTCGTGACCGTTTCGCCGCCGATTATTACTGCAGGTCCGCCCACAGAGAGGATCGTGCCAAGAATCGATACAGCCGCCGGTTGTGACTCTACTGTGTGAGGGTACACGCTGAGCGTCAGAGATCCTGCTTCGAGGACTGCTGGATTTGTGCTGGCTGCTGGTACAGGTAATACAGCCAGACCGCCACTACTGGCACGAGTGATAGTCTGGCCGGATATTGTTGTTGCAGAGCCGATCTGGATGGTGTCTGTACGGATAGTGGTTCTCTCTAGGCTACTAGCACCATGAGACACTGTACTCGTGAGATAGTCAGGAGCGAATACCGAAAGCAGAGTCTCGATCGTGCTTGGTATGGATGGCTGATACGTGTACAGGACATCGTCCGTTGCTGATGGTCTGCCTGATACAGCCGGATCGTACGAGAAGACAACCTTCGGCAAATCAGTCTCGCTATGATCCGTTGCGCTGCTGCTGCTCTGAATCTTGTCTCCAGTGGACGATGGCGAATCGACTTGCCCGGCTTGTAAGGTGGTCTGCGCATGAGGAGCCAAACCAGTCATGCTAGCCACGATATTACCTATGGTTGTTCTGCCCATGAAACCAGTTTCCGCATCGTCGCTCTCTTCTGTAAATGTCGGAGTTACGAGTACAGCAAGGCTTGAAGAGTCGTAGGTCGCTAGTGCTTCATTGAGCACCGACAAAGCAGGTGCCGTGGCGATTACTGGACCGATTGACTTAGTTCTCGACCTTTCCAAAGTGGAAGGTGGCTCTTGAACGATCTGTGTCGCAGCGATCGAGTCGCTAGGGGTGGTGGACGGCTCGTCAGATACGATTATGATCGTACCCTGCTGGAGACCGCTGGGTGTTCCCGTGCTGGGTGTTACCATGAGACTCTGCTGTGCAGATGTGGCAGAGTTGCTATCCTGGCCATTGGCTTGATCCACGGCTGTATCTGGCTGTGGGTGTTCTAATGAGCTTTCTGCTTCTCCGCTGGCTGCTGTTCCGGGCTCATTAAGTGTTGTAGAAGCCTGCGCCGCTATGGTGGAAGATGCCACCTGAGTATTCGGCGCAGATGGACTAGTCGGCTTCGACGCAGCTGCAGCAGGGGTGGTTTGAGGGTTGACCGGAGAAGTCGGAACAGCAACAGCTTCCGCGGGCTGGAGCGCGATGGGAGGATCGAACCAGAAGTTGGCCAGGTTGTCGTTCCAGAAAGAGCATGACTTCCACTCCGGCACCATGTCTCGGATCCTGGTCGGTACAGCCAGCACAGGATTGACATCACTCCAGATCGTATCGCACTCCGTTCCTGGCGTCACAGTCTCGATGTTCCATATGATGTTATTCTGTGGCGCCATAAGCGTGGCAGAAGACGTCAAGCCGAGCGTACATCTCTGCTGACAGCTGTATGCACTTGCAGATACTGGCCAATTGAGGTCAGCATAGTTGAGCTGTGTTCCTGGGCCAAACGCATTGTTCCAACCACCACACTGTGTCGATATGTCCGAGGATTGCAGAGGCACAATCAGGTCCCTGAAGGTCGGACCTATCGATACTCCAAAGAAACCGTCATATGTGGCGTAGAGGGTCTTGAAGGATAGATAGACAGACTCGCTGGTGAAGGTGTGGCCAAGTGTGGTGATCTCAGATATACCAGGCATCATAGGCTGTGCCGACTTGCCAGAAGTATGGTTGCTGCAAAGGCTACCATTGTTGGTTTCGACTGGAAAGTATACCAATTCCACGGGACCACCGCCCAGTAGACATTGAGCATCTCCATGAGCGGGATTGCCACACTGATTGAGGAGTTCGTTCTCGGCATGCTCAAGTGCATTCGTGCCATAATAAAGAAGTCGACAATCGCCCGGTGACAAGCTGCAAGGCATAGGTCGAATGGTCGGCGTAAGTGTACTGGTGAAAGTGGCAAACAGCGTCGTGTTCCCACTCATATGTGTCGTGGTGGGCCGCATATTCACGCGTGGCGTGCCGTCGCACAGTCTGTATGTACTTGCGTTGATTGGGTAGATGGTGGAAGACTCTGACCAGGTCCCTATTGTCGATGAGTAGAACGACGTGACCGACCATGTCCGGTTGGCGATCTTCGCGTTCATGAAAGAGGCGCTCTCGTTTCGCCAGGTGATGATGTTGTTCCAGCATTTGAAAGCGTCGGCCAAGCTCTGAGCTTGACTGCTGCCATTAGGTCGAGCCGTAATGATCTCTGTATGTATTGGATATTGCTTCACTGTGGTGCCTACCCAGTGAGACTTTGTATTGTAGTAGGTGGGCAAAATAGAACCAGTAGTCGAGTAGGCTGCCCAAATGTCGGTTGCCGAGGACGTATTTCGATCAATGATTGGTGACGAGCGGGTCGAGGTGCGTATTAATGAGCTGGAATTAGTGTGTACTGCTAAACACGTCAACGGCTGCGGCCATGTTGTTCTATCAGCTTCTTACTTGTGAGCGTTTCTGCAAGCCGGCTCAAGATTACGACGGCAAGAATCGCAGATATAGTTGTGACACGAAGGAATGACTGCATAATGGAAGAACGAAAGCTGAGGTTGCAGAGTAGACCACCAACCGATGCGTCGAAGATGCCGCCTACGACACAGCCAACAACAACAACAACGGGAGAGAGGTGACCCAAGGAGAACGTTTGTACATGTCCACAGAGCCGCTCATAAGAGGCTCGAAAGTATAGCAAGATACACTACCTCGATGGCCAAGCGTAGGCCCGTCTGTGAAACGACCGCTTTGAGCACAAGGCGTCTTCATTGGCTGCGGATATATCAAGAACGAAGAAAGAGGGATTTCTGCATAGTAGGGCGGCAGGCCAGATTCGAAGCTGATTTTGAGACCCGCGCCGCAGACATGCAGAGCAGGAAGCCAGTGAGGAAGTCGTGTAGCCGCCCAAACTGGAGATATCGAACCAGGATCAAGGAACTCGGTCCGGCAGAATACAGAGCAGCGACAGCAGCAACATGACAGCGTGTTGGATCAGGCATGAGCTGGAAAGCGATGCGGAGAGAAGTGGCGTGCGTGGGCGTTATCGCGATGGTGATGTTGATGTTGATGTTGATGTAAAGAGGAGGACTCGGTGTTGGAGGTAAACTTGTAAAGCTCGTGAATACGAAGAGCAATACGAATGCCAATACGAATACGAATACCAATACGAGTTGCATGCCCGCGGACTGCAGCGGCCCACAACTCCTGCACCTTCAACCCAGTGACTTCAGTTGTACATCACACACACGTCCACCTCGATGCAGAAGATCATACAACGCGCAGAAAAGGCATCGCGAGTGGCTGCTCGCCGGAAAGCCAAACACGATGAACACAAACTGCGAGGTCAAGCGTGGGAACGAAATCAGATGCGCGTGCGGGTGGTGAAGGAGAATAACCAACTCGTTCGCGAAGACCGCAGCAACAGGAAAGTCGACTGGGAGACTGGACCTCTTGCCCCTCGCAGAGATGTCGGCGACAAAGCAATCACATACGGCGCTGTCAGCGTATACAACACGCAACTGCCAGATGTGGATCCTGACAAGCGGATGAAATGGAGCCCAATCGCAGCGGGGGACAGAGTCGTCATGCTGCGAGGGAGGGACAAGGGAAAGATCGGAACTGTCACCGAGGTCGAACTCGACAAGAACGCTGTATCAATCAAAGGCATCAACTTGATCGACGTCTACCTACCCGACTGGCTCAAACAGCAGCAAAACGACGACCGCGAAGTCTTCTCCCAGGCTCAGATGGTCCATTTCGACGACGTCAAACTCGTATACCCCCTCACAGATCCAGATACCGGCATCCCCCGGGATGTCATTGTAGACCGTTTACAGTGCGTCAACAGACGCTACGACAAAAACAAGAAAGAATGGAACGAAGGTGACCGCATGATACCCGGCACAAACACCGTCATTCCCTGGCCCGACAAGGCCGACCCGCATTACGAAGACCACGAAGTCGACACGCTCCGCATGAGCGTTGAAGAGCGGACTTTCCGCCCTTTTCTCATACGGCCGCCGATGCCATTGAGTGTGATTGATGAGTTGAGGAACAAGTACAGTAGATTCCGGACACGGCATGATTATGAGTACAAATTGCAGAAGGAGCTGGAGGATGTCAAGGAGCAGAATAGGAAGGGCTTGATCAGGACCATGAGGACGCCTTTGCAGGAGCTGGCCGAAATGAGGGCGAAGCAGAAGGAGGCGGAGAAGAGGGAGTTGACCGACGAGCAGTTGGCCAGGATTGGAGAGGTTATTGCGCAAGAGCAGGCGAGACATGGAATCGTGCAGGAGCAATAACCTTGCTGGGAGATATCGGGTGGCGTGTACAAAGTGTAAGATACCCATGTACAGGTCAAGTACAATTTTGCCCGTCAGTCGCAAGCTCGCTTTTTCCATTGACTTGACACTCGCGCGTGATCATCATGCCTACCACCGACCACTAGGATTGAGGACACACCACCACCCTCAGATCCCAGCTCGGTTGCATGCATCCCACCAACCTCATCCTGCCGCTCCCGCGCCGCTTCTTCCAGGACCTTGAGTTGTCGTTCTTGTCGCGTCTCGGACCGGCCAGATGCCTCCTGATCCTTGGCAACCTGCTTCGCCTTGCTCTCCGCTTTCAACTGCTTCTGCTTCAGCTTCGCACATGCTCTCAGCAACTTCCTACGCTTCTCGTCCCGGGATCTGTGCTGGATCCTTGCATTCGTGGTCCCTGGCTCCTCTGCTTCGTGGAAGAGGAGTTCGATTGCCGCCTCGTTCAACTGATCATTGCGCTGTGCGATGCGGGTAGATTTTTCGAGCTGATCGGTCTTCTGGGCTTGTTGCGCTAGGATCTGTCGCATTTCCTGCTGCATCTGGGCAAAGTGGTTAGTTATTGCTTGTGAGAGGCCGTCCAGACACTGAACGATGGCGTCGACGTGCGACATGGGTCTGAGATTGAGGGAAATGAGTTGTTGTACGGAAGCGTTCGGTGAGTAGAAGGGGAGGGCAGAAGAAAGGGAGGAGGAGGTTTGGACTTTTGAGGACAGGGGATGCACTAGCATTTGAGGACAACGATTCGGCGTTGACCAGGGGTGTCGAGCGATCCCGGTGACTTGTTGTGTGAGTTGATCGACGCGATTGGCGATGGATTCGAGGTATCGTGAGAGGGACATGACGGGAATCTCTATCAAGAAGGATCTATCTCAATGCTTTGAGCACAGGAGATCTTGAGGACAAACGACTCGTGATCATCAGTGACTCTTATGTCCTGACGGTGATGCAGATATTTATTGGGCTTATGGGGGTTGGGTTCAATGGTAGGAAGTAGGGCGCGCTGTCGTGGTGAGAGACTGATGAGTCCCACAGGAAGTCGTGCTCTTGGAGCAGGGAGATGGTGCGTTCTTTTAGCTGGTAAAGCGGTGCGCGGTAGCCACGGGGTTCCTTGCCAGTGAGGTCTTCGATGAGGGCGATGCACTTTTGCAGCACTGCTGTCGTCGGCTGTGGTGTTGTTCGGATGCTGGCCTGTGCCTAGCCAACCAGAGATGGCATCAAAGTCGACGGACCAGGCGACGAGAAACTTGTGCTTCGGTTTGGCCTGAGACATCATGGTCTATGCTGCTGCTTCGATTGCAGTCGTCCAGTA
This sequence comes from Exutisphaerella laricina CBS 326.52, assembly GCA_000504385.2. NCBI lineage: Eukaryota > Fungi > Ascomycota > Dothideomycetes > Mycosphaerellales > Mycosphaerellaceae > Exutisphaerella > Exutisphaerella laricina. The sequence continues at coordinate 50,534 of KZ106767.1, forward strand.
TGTTCAGCTGTAATAGCTGTATTGGTGACGAAGAAACGACTGTGTTTCACGCTTACGCTTAGCCCAAGTGAAGCCTTCACTCCGTGACCATCGCTCAACTGGCAGGGGAGATAGTGAGTACATGTAGACGATTTGAGCCCGACCGAGAATTGCATCGATGCTGTGGAACGTGAACCTACGAACAGCGGTTATGCGCCTTCTCTGAGGTGGTTCCTGTACCGTTCGTCGTACTTGTTCACAACGCTTGTACATCCTCAGCCCCACAAGCATTGTGAAGAAGTGGGTCGCCAAAGGGGTGACAGCACGGAGGACGCTTCGTGACGCCTATTACGCTGCAGTCAGTGAATGTGGCATCAGCATGTGAAGCTCGGAAGGTGGAAAGCAAGCAAATGTGTCAAGTTAGTTCTAATGCGCCTCCCAAATGAGACGCCGCATGACATCACCTGTGAGCACTTTCGATGATTGCTCGACTTTCTTAGTGGCACATACATCGCCATAGCCTCGTTTGTTCTCGACTTCTGATCCGAAAGACTTTCTATACCAGAACAGCGGAAAGTGCCCACCGAAGCGATCTGCGGGTTATCGCCCCAGCGGTTCTGCCAGGAATATCGACAACATGTCCTCTCGCGCTCTGCGCAAAGCGCAACGCGAGAAGGAAGAACAGGATCGACTGAAGCAGCTCGAGAAGGAGGCCGAGGCGCTGCAGGAGGAGGAAGAGGAGGAGCCCCAAAACGAGGTACCCATATCGAAGCCGAAAAAGAGCGCGTTTGCCATGCTCCAGGAAGACGAGGATGAGCCAGAAGGGCAGGCAGATGACACGGAAGAAGATGCAGAGACAGAGCCACTCGGGACAGCATCAACACTAAAGCCGACGTCAAGGAAGAAGAAGAAGAAGAAGAAAGCGAAGGCCGCTGCTACGCCAGACAGTGGCAAGGAGCAGGAGTTGGACGATATAGATGCCGCTCTGAAAGAACTCTCAACGAGCAAGAATGCTTCGCAGGCCACTACAGCTGCTGGGGCCGATTCCGTGGTTGATGAGGTGAGCAAATTGCTAGCCATTGACACGAACCACCTTCATGCACAGAATGAGATGCGAAGATTGTTTGGACGAGCCGCACTACAACACGAGCAAGAAGAACAGCCTGCGCCGGAAGCTGTAGGTGGCAACAGGAGGCAGCAAAGACGAGTGCAACAAGTTGGCCTGGCGCAAGCCTTGCGTGGCCAGCATCAAGGCGGTCGTTCGGGCCTCTCAGCTATCGCCCTGAAGCGAAACATATTCATCCAGGGCAAGGAGGAATGGCCACAGGCAACAAGCGGCGGTCTCGGTATGGAAGTTGAGGAAAAGCGTGCCAATGGAACCGTTCTGTACAAGTTCGTGCACAACACGTCCTACCGGGATGTGCAATCGCAATTCGAGACGTGCGTCGCATCTATGGATCCGAATCGACTCGTTGCGCTGCTTCGGCTAAACCCATACCACATTTCGACGCTGCTCCAGGTGTCCGAAATCGCGAAACAAGACCGCGACCATGCGACATCTGGCGATCTCCTCGAACGTGCTCTCTTCTCCTTTGGACGTGCCGTGCACAGCACCTTTTCGAAGAATCTGGCCGAAGGTAAAGCACGGCTTGACTTCAAACGTGCCGAGAATCGCGAATTCTGGCTGGCCAGCTGGCGATATATGCAGAACCTCGCCATGCGTGCAACGTGGCGCACGGTGTATGAGTGGGCGAAGTTGTTACTGTCACTCGCGCCTGAAGACGACCCTTATGCGCTCTGGCTGGTGCTGGACCAATACGCGCTGCGGTCGCGGCAAGACCTCGACTACCTCAACATCAGCCGAAATGCCGCATTCAAGAAAGTGCATCACGAGATGCCGAACGTGATTCTCAGCCAAGGATTGGCGGAACATCGTGCTGGCAACCAAAGCAAAGGCAAGCAAGCGCTCTTCACAGCCATCGGCAGGTTCCCATGGGTAGTGGCAAGGTTGTTCCAAGAGCTCAATCTGGATCCCCCGCCAGGAGTTTGGGGCAAGGAACCACGGACAGAAAGAGAGATACTGTACACCGAACTCTATGCAACTCGAGCCAAGGATTTATGGAACACGCCAGAGACTACAGCTCTAATCATGGAGATCGCAAGTGCACTACCTCCGGACATGCCGCCGGCGCCGGTGGATGCTGAGGAGATCAGCCAGAGCGAGGCTCGTCATGTGCTGCTGTCTGACACTCCCGCGCTCATCGCTCTAATTCCACGCGCCTATACCTCGCAGCTCGAAAGCTCGTCAGATCCACTGCCACCTCAAGACTCGTACATGTCGCATTCATCCCGTGTCAATGGCAATTCCAGAGGTGGTGGAGGTCAGATGGGTCTAGACCAGATCGAAAACAGCGTTCGAGAGATACAAGGCCTACATCAGTTTTTTGCTCAGCTCTTCCCATGGTTCAGACGTGGTATGGCGCAGCAAGATGCTGACGCAGAAGCCGGCCGTACAGATGCTGATGAAGAAGGCGCCGGGGACGAAGAAGCAGATTTTACCGATCTGCCTGCGGACCAGGAGACATTGATGCGCGAAGTCGAGGCAGCCGGATATACTCGCCAAGACTTTGCTCAGCGGGCGCAACGCCTAATACAGCTTCAAGATCAGCTCTTTGGTGGCGTTCGGGGTGTTGGGCAGGAGGTTCTGGCGCAAATTTCTACGGAGCAGATCCAAGGATTAGCAATTCACCAGCAGCACGAAGCATATGACGCCGACGAGCCACCTCCTCGGCCGGGTCAGCCTCGTATCGAGGACGAAGACGACACAGAAGCAGACTGAGCTCAATCCGAACCATTTAATCCCAGGTTCTTGCTAACTTAACCATACGAACTCTCGGCCGCTCGTGCTTGTTGTGTACGCCTCATGTCCGATGTATGCGAGGTCCTGCTGCGTTTTCCTCGCACATATGCTTGCTGTGCAGCAAGTTCCATCGTCAAGTGCAGTCATGGCCACCGAATTCAAGGATGATCTTACGACCAACTGGATACTCCGCGATGTATTCGGTCAAGTCAAGGACAACTTCATTCATAACGATCCCCGACTATGCCCAGCAGTGTCTTGGTAAGTGCTCAGAGCGTTGCCCTTTGTCAAGAGCGATATTCACGCCCCTGATATATTCTACTGCACGTTCCTGCTGATGTGCGCGGACTCGTGCTTGCAGCTTCACTGTACTCTCCGCCTTTCTAGAGGTAGAAATGTTGATCAGACCATATTTCACCGGGGACATTGTGGCATGGACGTGGCCAGGTAGACGATGTCCTTTCCCCGCTACAACCTCAACGCGGACATCCTCCGGACGTCTGCTCCACACCAACGGGGGCGTTATGGCATGGACGTGGCCAGGTAGATGATGTTCTTTTGCCGCTACGGTTTCAGCGCGGACGTCCTGCGAACGTCTACTCCACATATCAAGTGGGATATGTCGATTTGTCTCACGAAATGCGAGGGAGATTCAATCACATCCGCGACATATCCGCACGAGCTACAATCGCCTGGTAGCTGACTCCGCGCCAATTGCCACCCTCTCCATCGCCTGAGAGACTTGATCCGCTTGTTTTGTCCTCTTATCAGATTGCTTCCACATACTGTGTACTATTGCTCCACTTTGCTTTTAAATAATTGATACAACCTTCTCGAATTTTACCCACAGATGTACGAAGGTACACGCATATGCTGTGCTCCCCAGCAATGTAGGAGCAACATGTGACAGTCACGAGAAACTATAAAGGTAGGTCAGTGACCTCAGTCTCTCGTCGCCGATTCTCGACTCAAGCAACATGGCCGCTTCAGCTGTCAATGCCAACGTGATTTTGAGCAACGGCATCCGTTCCAAAATCGACACCATTGCTACTACAGCGATGACGAGACGGCAGCTTGTATTGACGAGGCACATAGACATGGATTAAGATTATGTGCTCACGCAAGAGCACGAGAGAGTGTCAAGATGTGCATCAAACATGGCGTAGATATCATATACCATGCCTCCTGGATTGATGATGAGGGCATAGATATTCTGGAGAAGAATAAGCACAAACATATCGTGGCTCCGGCCTTGAACTGACTTCAGGCTACCATCTATAATGCTGGGCCTTTGGGGTATAACTTCGAGAAGGCGGAGTCTATGGGGTATAAGAGAGAGCTGGATGTGGCTGTCAAAGGTCTGAGAGAAATTGAACTACCTGGACTTCAGACCAATGGAGAGCATCGTAGCGGCCACAGCAGGCGTTACGAAGGTATGTCGACACCTTCTCAAAGACAAGAAGAAGATTCCTGTGTTGAGCCAATACTGTACTGACCATTTCTTCGGCAGCTCTTTATGCGAGACAACGAGCTCGGCAAGATCAGATCCGGCTATTTCGCTGACATAATCCTCGTTGACGGAAATCCACTCGAAGATATCTCTATCCTCGAGGAACACGACAAGCTCAACGTGATTATGATCAACGGCCGTATCCACAAAGCTTCGTTTGATGATGTCCGCTTGGGACACGCAAACCCCATCATGGAACCTCAACGGACAGCCCAGCTAAACAAATTTGTCGCCTACCAACTATCCGATGGAACGAAACGAACCAGGATAGGACATTTGGACCAAGATCAGGCTTCGATTACGCCTATATCTTTTGCTTCTGGCACGCCGATCACAAATCTGTACCAAGTTATAGAAGTCGGTGCAAACAACATCATCGCAGGCGACGAGCCTTTCCCTCTCACAAACCAAGTCAATATCCTTCCTCCACTATCAGGACGGGACGTCCTCGCTGTAGGTAAGAATTACTCTGAACATGCAAAAGAGTTCAATGCTTCTGGGTATGATGCCAGCGACAAGGTCGATATGCCGACCCATCCAGTACTCTTTACAAAACGAGCGACGAGTATTGTGGCAAACGAGGAAGACATTCTTCTTCATGAGGAGTTCACTGAGACGCTTGACTACGAAGGCGAAATCGGTGTAATCATTGGAAAGGCTGGGACTGATATCAAAGAGGTGGATGCTGGAGAGTATGTCTGGGGGTATACGATCATTAATGATGTCACGGCAAGGGAGAAGCAGCGAGATCATAAGCAGTTCTATATCGGTGGGCGCCCTCATATCTACATTCTACGTCCAGGTTTTCGGCTGACTTCGTGGCAGGCAAGAGTGCCGACTCGTATTGTCCTATGGGTCCCATGGCACTGCCGAAAACTGCTCTGCCTGACATTTTGACTGTAACGACTCATGTCAATGGCGAGCTTAGGCAGAAAGGCACGACCACCGATCTGATCTTCTCGGTCGCTAAGCTGATTGCTACCTTGTCGGTATCGCAAACTTTGCGACCAGGAGATGTCATTGCTACGGGAACGCCAGCGGGTGTTGGCTTCGGACTCGATCCACCACAATTTCTCAAGCCTGGTGATCTGGTCGAAGTATCAATTACTGGTCTCGGGACTCTTCGCAACAAGGTCTCCAAAGCGGGTTCACAGAACTACGTCACTAAGAAAGTTGCGGAGCTAAGCTCAATACCAACCAACAACCTGGATATCACGGATAGTGGCGTTGGCTTGACCACTCTACCCAGCGGCAAGCAGCTTTATGCCAAGACTGTGGGCTCTGGTCCTTCAACCATAATCTTTATCCACGGCCTCGGTGGTACACATACCTTCTACTCTCCCATAGTCACCCAGCTTGGCCTCGACAAGCAAGACTCCGGATTCACATCCCTGCTATGTGACCTCGAAGGCCATGGCCTGTCGCCCACTCTAGCAACCTCAAAACTTTCAATCCAATCTTATGCAGACGACATCTCCAGCCTCCTAGAGTGCCTCAAGCTCCCAGTCCAGAACGGCGTAACATTAGTAGCACACAGCATGGGATGCTTGGTTGCCTCCCTCTTCGCATCACAATACCCGGACATCATCTCAAACCTCGTCCTCCTCGGTCCAGCACCTTGCCCACTCCCTGCAGCAGGCGCAGACGGCAGTATCGCACGCGCAGCAACAGTCCGAAGGGAAGGCATGCGCAACGTCGCTCTCGCTGTTGCATCTGCCGCCACGTCTGCGAAGACGAAGTTGGCCCGACCACTTGCTTTAGCAGCTGTGCAAATGTCTCTCCTGAGTCAAGATCCGGAGGGGTATGCCAAGGGATGTACTGCATTGGCCGGTGCTAGAGATCTGCGTATTGATTTCGAGGCAGTGGGGAAGAATGTCAAGATGTTGTTGATTGTCACTGGCGATGAGGACAAGATTAGTACCCCGGAGCATGTGAAGTATCTGGCGAAGATGATGGGGAACAAGGCGAAGGTGGAGATTCTGCAGACAGTGGGCCATTGGCATCTCTACGAGGATACTGACCGGGTGGTTGAAGCCGTGAGAGAGTCTCTGAAGTAGATGAGCAGGTCTGCCTATCGTTAAACAGCAATGTATTGTTGGGCTGCCTGAGAATATCGAGCTATTGCGAAAGTTGTATGCTGTGCAAAAGAGATCGACATCGATCATTGATGCTTTCGGCGGCTGACGTCTCAGCCGCACATCTTTCCTGCTGCATGCTCTACCAGTCTCGCAGCTTGGATTTTCGTGCCTAGGACCACCGCAGGAAGCAATGAGTAAAGACGAGACCGAATTGCTACCGCACGATAGCCTCAACGAGCAGCGCGGGCAGACTGTCGTCCTCGTTCATGGCGCGTTCGGGTCCCGCGTCGACTGGGATCTGGTCGTGCCTCACCTGCCCGATTATCATCTCTTGTTACCGGATCTCCCATCGATGGGTGCGGCGCAACATCTCAAACCTTTCTCAGAAGACTACGCTGCAGATCTGATCGCCACCCTCATCAAAGCCGAAGCGAAAAGCGGCACCGCTCACGTTGTTGGTTGGAGCCTAGGCGCGAGCATATCGGTCCGCCTCGCAGAGAAGTACCCCTCTGTCGTCGGCTCCATGGTCATAACAGGGTATGGCCGTCTCCCACGAACTCCGCTGACACCATACATACCCTACGCGCTCTGGACAGAACATCGCATTGAGAACATGGTGCCTCGGTCCTGGATCCGCTGGCTGACAGACGGTGCGGACCTGCCATGTATTGACACGGATATTGCCACCATCGAGCTTAATCGGCAGATATTCGTTGATGGGATGTCAGATCAGAAGTGGCCGTCTGCTTGGGCGGCGAGGACTCTGGTCATTGCGGCTACGAAGCGAGGTATTATGCCCACCGACGACAACCCGGAGACTGCGAAGAGGATTGCTGGCATCGCGAGAGATATGAATCCGAACACAATGGCTGTTGCTCATCCTGGTATGAGGCATCCTTGGCCGCGACAGTCGCCTGTGCTGTTCGCGGACACGGTCACTGCGTGGATTGAAGAAGGAGGAGAAGGAGTAAGTGAATGCTTTCAGCGGCTGTGAAGAAGTACGTAGTTTATCAATATGAATCATGCGACACGTGCTCCTCCGTCTTTGTCATCGCAGCAGCCAGGTTGGTTCCAGGAACCGAAATGCCATATCCATCGTTGATCGTGATTTGCCTGGTCGATCTGCGGCTCGACTTCACGAAACTCAATTGCGTACGGGGCGTGTGTGACGACATCCAGGAGCTCAGTTCGCGCCAGCTTTGCAGGGGTATTTGCCCAGACTCTCGATGATGCTCGACCTGCACATCTTGGTTTTTGACGAGATGCTGACCATGTCGATTCATATGCGCTGCGTTTCCTGATCCTCCTCCGACTTCTTCATCATTCACACACTACCCACATCCCCCAGAGAAGCCAACAGAAGCGTTTCATAAACCAGCCTCTTCAACTCGACTGCAGCCCCAACCATGTCTGTTAGGACTCTTGAGCCACCTGTCCGACTGCGGGCCAAGTCCGTCTCAGTGTCCTCAAGAGGCCGAAGTCGTCCAGCATTCCTCGACCGCATTGATGATGATCGTTCGGATCACGTCCGCTCCCACTCGCAGTCACTGGTCCGAGTCGATCACAACCATCGTTCACTAGGCGACATTGATGCTGAAATCCGTGCGCTAGAAGCACAGCGCGAGCGTGAACGCGAGGCCGAAATATATGAGCGTAAAGCTATGCGGGACGAGCACAGAGCTGCCGAAGAATATCGATTGGCGCAACGACTACGAGAGCCGCCTCCGCGAGAGGTGTACGAGTATCGAGAGGAAGTCCGGTATCCCAAAGATGAACTCGTCATTCGGGAGAGGAGCACGAGCCGGCTGAGAGCGAACGACATCGACCTGCATGAAAATTCTCTCTTAAACCGTGATAGGAGTGGACACCGGGACGAATTGGTCGTGTACGATCGCTATGGCCATCCGACGTACTACAAGAAAGAAAGAAGTCCTCCCAGGAACGTTGTTCGTGTCGGGAAAGATCGCAAAGGAAGGATGTCTTTGGTCAGATCTTCGCGGTGATGAGGGCGGCGATATATGAGGAAACGACTTACGAAAGGTAATGAGGAAGACATGAGATGCTCTTGGAGGACGACAGTGATGCTCGCCATGGATCTGATGACAGCCGTCAGCAGTGTCTACGGCGATAGCTGCACACTGGAGCAATCGCATGCTACAGCTACGTGCGATGCTGTTGTTTCCATGCACATGGTGCGCAAGTCGTGCGCAGTGGAATTAAGATTCCCAGGTTCCGCCAGTTTCATCGGCAACGATCTGCAGCAGTACCACGGATGAAGTTACTTATACAGCAAGGTGTCAACACAGAAGCTGGTGACTTGGGTTCAATGGTCAAGAGAGGTGCCTAGGGTATGGTACGACGGCAATCTACATTTTCGGCGAGTCTCCCGCCATGCTTGTCTTCGCGATCGAGGCAGCATGTTGACGAAATGAAGTGTCTATTCTTTCACCCGGTGTATAGATTCGCAGCACATTCTTCGAGCACTCCAGTCGTCCTTTCCGTACTCTCGAGCTAGATCGGCCCGCGCAAATCGGCATATCGATCGTGCATAAATGTTGTGTCACCAACCTGAAACCGATGATCTGGAGAAGGTTGCACGACAGATTGCGAAGCAGGAACTGGTCAGGGAGAGGAATTCGATCAGTAACGAAAGACGCCCCCATGAGATGTGCATCGTCTGAGATGCACGTGAATGGCATCGACGAGTACCCAGAAATCGAGTGCCCCTTGCTTCCGGGACCACTGGGAAAGCGTGGAGGTATCGAGGCAAGATGAGGTTTCATGATTCGAAACTCTCCTGTGCAGGCAGGTCCACGTTGTCGGCATGATGTGGCTCGCATGTGCGCATGTATCTTAGTTTGAAGTGCGCATCATAAAGTCAGGAGAGCGCCGATGCCACCAAGTAACGCAAGGCCCATAACAACAACACCTTGCATGCCTGTACCAAAGCGGTCTGATTGTGCACTGCTCACTTTGGCCAGACAGACACCGCCGTTCGCCGTGTGTTTCGCGCCAGCAGTGACTTGCACGTCGTATTGATAGTAGTTGGTACCCGTAAGATTGAAGCTGATCGTACTCGAGATGTCATTGCCATACATGCCAGCGACGATAGTCTGGACACAAGATGCTGATGTTTTCGCAGGATCAATGTGGCAAGATTCGGTGACTGTCGCGCTTGTCTCTGAGAATATAGCCGGTGTAGTCACGATGAAGAAGTCGCTTCCTTCAGTGATGGTTGCTGTCTATGAGAGCGGGCGGTCAGCATCTAGACTGCATGTGAGAAATGAAGCGCGACTGGTACATTTGGACTGCATGCGTTGTTCATGGGTGCTGACGTGCAGGAGATCACGTAGGTGGTCGAGCCTGAGCATGCATTCTGGACCGATGCCGCCCACTGAGCGTCGGGATTCATGTTGTGAATGAAGAGCTGTAGGCCGTTGCCAGATGCTGAAGTCGTTGATGTCGAGGTCTGAGCGAATGCATATCCGGCTGTTGCGAGCAGTAACATGTTGTGAGAGGACACCATGCTTACACACGGAAACTGCTGCTGCTGCTGCTGCTGCTGCTGAAGGTATAGTGCAAGTGCCTTGTGTTCGAGTGGTCGTAGTCGTGGTCGGAATATTGGACAGGTGCAGTGAGCTTTGGTGGTTAACGAGTGTAACAGCGAGCCTACAAACCGAAGAAGTAAAGTGCATGTACTGTTCCAAGCCTGCAGTCTGCACTTGCTCGACATCTAATAACTTGCTCAACATCCAACAAGCGCTAACGACACGCACAGAGGAGGCATAGCACAAATTAAGCGATCCGGAGGAAGCACACCTTGCGGAACATGCATCCGTGTAGAACCATTGCGGCACTATTGCATCGCTAAACGGCAATGGAATGGGACATGTATCGACCACCCAGGCCACATTATTGATGAAGCTGATTGGCATGGCGGAACATGTCATCGTCGTCGTCGTCGTCGTCGTTGTTGTTGTTGTTGTCGTCGTCAAGGAGAAGGTGAAGTCCTAACAGTACGTCGAAGTCCTCCCAAAACTTGCATTCGTATGGCGTCGATCATGCTTGGCCGTTGTGTGCCAGGGTGTATAAGAACGAATCTAGCACTTCTTATTATTATTACCTTAAAAACTCCACCGGGCCCCATCCTTCTTCACACTACTACTTCCCTGTTTACACATCGGGAAATGCATATGCTTTTGATGCTCCGTATTGGGCTTGCAGAGTACCCGCCAAAGGACCGACGCAGCTCGCTTGTGTCTGGTACGAGATAGTGTGCATCTCAACACCCAGAAGGCATGAATCTTTGTCTTCATCCGTCGGGGCTGCGTGCCTAAGGTAAGCACGGGGAGAAGTCCGAACATTACACCTTACTCTAGCATCTTCCCTTTGTGGTCATTCCCCGGCCATTCCCCGATTCCCCGATTCCTCTACGTCCTCCCTCCCCCCGCTTCCTCAAGAAGTGTGCCTTCGCCTATATTCTTGCCCGCATCCTTTCCCATCGATCTAGCGCATCAGACTTGTTGGCCTGCAGTCAAGCAAAATGCTTCGATGTCGTTGTCGCGGCTATGTTATCATGCAACTAGCGACACGACATAACGGCTCCTGAAAACAATGCGAGACAGTACCATGGCGGAAAAAATACCAACAGAGCTCATCGACTATCTGTTCTGTTACGATATATATGTCGACCACTAGACATATGATGCAATGCATAGAGTACGCGCGAAGACGAAGAGCAACTCAAACGAGGCGAGGATTGGACCGCTCCTCTCACACCAAAGCGTGAAGCTATTGATTTACCTATGAGCTACATTGCCTATCTCAGCGAGGAAGCGGCGTCGCATACTGGAATAATGAGCGTCAGTAAGAGATGATCGATATTGGAGAAAGAGATAGGTGGCGAAGAGACGTGTGCTCGTCTTTGTGTTGAACATGATGGTAAAGAGTTCAAGACTAAGACTGGAGGTAGGTAGCTTGTTTGAAGATATACTGTTCACCAGATCAGTACCCTTTGCAACGTGGGAGGCTCTCAAGACATTTTACATACTCAATCCGTCTTGATTGCTCATTGCGTATTCGGACCCTCAACTCTCTTCCCGTTGATCTGCAACACCACAGTTTGCACACCCTCCGTCCAGTTCCACTCGTCGATAGCGCTCTTCTGGATGCAGCTGGACACCATGCTGACCCACGATGCTGCAACACAGGCAGTCCCATTCTGGGCACAGTCGTTCGCACACTCGGCGAAAGTAGGCGTGTAGTAGCGCGCGAGGTCCGGGCCGATGATGTTCTGGTCGCAGCCGACAGTGTAGGTGTAACCACTGATGCTGATGTCTTTGCCGGAGTCCTCTGGGCAGGATGGAGTGGCTGCTGCGGCGAGGCCAATCAGGGCGAAGATGCCGGCGGTTGTTGACTTCATGATTTCTCGTCTGGATGATAGGATGCGCTTGGGTACGAAACAGACTTTATTCGTATGTCTGCCGTTCTGCTAAAGATATACTGCCTTCGTTCTCGATATAGTCTCGGGCTAGTGGTTATTGTCCGGTTGCCCTTGGCTCGTTTCAGTGCTTATATTGTGATACAGAGCCGGGTCGAATACGAGGTATGGCGGGCCTCCGTTTGGACCTTATGTTGCACGACAACATAATCTCTGGCATATTGAAGCCGGTAGATGATGCTCCAACTCAAAGAGAAAAAATGCCATTTCACTGTTCTTCATCGCTGGGACGTCTCCAATGATCGGAGTCGTGGATTCTAGATGCAATACGGCGAAATCTCGGGATCTGCTCACAAGGACAAGAGCATCTCGCTTTTTTCAGCATTTCAAGATCTTGGCATACAGCACGGCCAAGTGCCCTTTCCTCTTCGTATGTTGTGCGGCTTGTTAGCACGTTTACCCGTACTAACGTAGCGGAATACCCAAGAGGATTCTTGTCTCATAGTCTCGTGAGCTCTCAACCCTGGACAACATTCACATTCCATCGATACAGTGGGATGTGCTATTGTGAACACTATGTCTCTGACCAATGCTGGGGCACAAACATGTGACTCGACTTGCACGTTGCGAAACAATCAGCTTATAGCTCATCGACGTCCACAGTCGTACTTCTCATGCGTATCCGATGCCAGATACCTCTAATGACTGTAGGTATGTACAGAGAGAGCAGGCCCGAAGCGCAGTAGCAGGGAAAACCGGGGGTCCAAAGTTTCGGCATGTCGGGCACAAGATTGGATCTATATCATATTCTGGTGAAGACACTTTTTCATGGTCTCACTGTAGAAATGAGTCGCTTTAGCTCACTTGGGAGAGCGCCAGACTGAAGTCCACTTCATGTC